>JAOPJM010277774.1:0-12159 GCA_027124095.1 Muusoctopus leioderma | reverse complement strand
TACGTCCGCATCTTTGCTTGACGGCAGAAAAACCTGTTTATGGTGTTTGATTTATCAAGCAGTATAAATCACTACAGAACTATAACATTGTAACCCATTCTACCATCACCACCACTACCTCTTAACAACAACCACTCCTCGCCATACCACCACCACAATCACCTCTACTATCCCTTCAACAACAACCACTACCTATCACATCCCCTACAGAAGAAAGATTATGACCCAAACTAATAATAATACCAGCCCCGCCACCACCACCAACTTAGCACCCACCACAGTCCATACCACTATCACTAGCCTCCTCACTATCATGCACTACAAAACATTGCGGGGAGCCTCAACGCGGTTGCTCGACCAGCTAGAAATAGCAGCCATATTTCCGTCATATCATCTTTAAAAAAAAATAAAAATAGGAAGGACATATTAAACAATCTAGGGGGCTGACTTGGGGCCAGTAGTGGATCTACTATGAAATTAATGAAGCTTAAGCTTCAGAGCCATTAATCCTAGAGGGGCCCCAGAAGCAACAGGTCCCCATAACGGTTGAAGCTTCATGACCCCAAAATTGTAGGTCCACCACTGCCTGGGGTTAAACAACAACTACAGCCACCATAGAGGGAGTCGCTACATCAGGGGTGTCAAACATACAGCCCTCGGCCATGTTTAGTCCGGCCGTGGCTCAATATGATAAAAAAATATTATAATTTTTTTAATTTTAAACTATTCTGTGAAATATATATCGCTAGCATACGTTCAGAGTCGGAGCCCGACTAGAGTCGTGATTAACACCAGTTCTGATTAGTCAAATCAGTGCACCTTAGGCAATCGTTTGTTATCTAAGGACTCTTACTTAATAGGACTTTATATATACCATGTGGATGAGTTTTTCCTACACGTCTGCACACAAACTTTGCTAACCCTCATATTCTTTCCTTTCTTTATTGTAAATAAAATCGTTAAAATGTATATTGACCCCTTTATCCATTTACTTTCGCCTACACTAGAAATAGGGTTTTTAGAAATAATTATCCTTATCCGGCCCACGAGATCTAGTTTATGTTTCAATCCGGCCTGCAACGACAAATGAGTTTCACACTCCTGCTCTACATGGTCGTCCAACCTGTTAGAAATAGCAACCAAATCTCCCTCAAATTACACCCCACCGTCTTAAAAAACGAACACATTGGATAGTGTTGTCCAAGATTCATATTGCTGGGGGTGGGGTCATGACTGGAATATATGTTATTATAGATATGCTCGATCAGGGCCAACATGGAGCTAAACAACAACAATTGCTGCCACTAGTAACAGTACAGCTAACACTTCCTCCACTACCATCAACTTAACTACCATGTTGTTGTGCTGTTATTTTTTTTTATCAGTTAGTCAGTGGTAGAGCAATGCCCATCACCATTTTTTGAGGCCTCCGAGACTGGTAGGTGAGAAGAAAGTATCCTCAGATCGGGGATCTAGCCTCAATGCTTACAACGGAGTAAACCTATGATCAAAAGTGTTTCATCCGCTAAAGGTACCCAAGGGCTAAGTGGTGGTGTTACACCGGGTGATGAATTAAGTCTATCACCCATGTAGGCTACGGCGGGATTCGAGCTCAGAACGCAAAGAGCCGGGACAAATACCGCAACGTATCCTGTCCGACGCCCCGACTATTCCACCAGTCCACCGCCCTAGACTGATATTTTATTTATCTACCCCAAGAGGATGAAAGGTAAAGTTGACCTCGGCGTGATTTGAACTCAGAGTGCAGTGAGCGGGAACTAATACCGAAAGACATTCTATCCGACGCTCTAACGCCTTGTTATTGTTTAGCCCGAGTTTAACTCTGATCGAGCAGAACTATGATCAAAGGCATTCCAGCCGTCACCATCCCGTCTTTTCTCCTATGTGCAGGGAAGCCAGAACCTCACTATTCAACGTCTTCTTTTCTATAACGGTAGAAAAGGAGATTTGGCTATTATTTCTAGCAATTCGAGTGACCACCAAGAGGATCCCCTGTTTTTGCTCGCTAACTGAAATGTCATCCAACGAGGAGAGCATCAGCGTGGTCGCTCGAGCTGTTAGAAATATAAGGAAAGGACATATTAAATAATGTAGTCTTACATTACCATAAAAAGGCTTGGATGGTCATGGCTGGAATGCTTTTGATCATAGGTCTCCTGTGGGTAAGCAACAACAACACTGCTTACCAACACTACTATAATAGTGGTGGTGGTGGTGGTGGTATTAGTAGTCTACGTATCAGTGGTGATGGTGGTGTTATTGATAGTAGTGTCAGATGTAGACCATAAGTCAGCCACGATTGAGCAAAACTATGATCAAAGGTGTTTCAGCCGTGATCATCCCGTCATGTTTTTGGCATATCTAGAATTACATTGCCTATGTGCCCTTACTTTTTTAAACGATAGGGTGTGATTTGAGGGAAGATTTGGCTGCTATTTCTAACAAGTCGAGCGAATCGCTGATGAGATTTAATAAGTTTGAAACATATCCGTTGCTTTCATCAGTTAGCTTTAACCACTTAACCATCTTATTTATATTTAAAAACTAGTAAAAATTGAACATGTGGAGGCCGAGATAACTCGGGCAAATTCGTTAAGTGGTTCAAGACAAGATCCACACCCATACTGCATTTTCTTTATATTTGAAAAAAAAAAAATTTGCTTGGCAGATATCACAGTTATCTGTCTTGCTCGTTGTGTTAAGATTTTAAACACTCCTAGAGAGGGTTTTTTGTCTACTGATTGCAAGGATAATCTCAATTAATCGAAGTTTTCCAACTCCCTATATTACATATGTGAGACCCTACTGTATAGATAGATGCTACCTCATTGGCTCGTAGAGGAAGAAGTAGAAGTACGCGTGTTGTGTTGTTGTTGTTTAGCCCCTGGCCAAGTGAGCTATGATAAAAGCCATTCCAGCCCTGATTATCTCATCTTTTTCCTATATGCAGAGACCCCTACTTATTTTAAGGCAGTGGGGTGTGATTTGAGTGAGATTTGGCAGCTATTTCTAGCAGGTCGAAAGACCACGCAGAAGCTCCCTCACTGGCTGGCAGAAGTAGGAGTACCTGCTGTCATGGTAGGTGTCTATGTAGCTGTGATATTAGTGTAAGTAATATCAGTAGATAGAAAAGTCACTACTTCGTTGAGTTGTGAAGGCAACAATGTGTTGTTGTCTCACTAACTTCATTGTTAGAATTCACCTGAAGAACATTTTTTTTGTAAATCCTTTTTACTGTATATTTTGTAAGACATTCAATCAAGATAAAGTAGTGTATAGTGTTTTAAAATATCCCTTTATATAGATAACAATAAAGGTGAACAAATGCACATTAGTAGGTCAGTCCCTACTCTGCCACTGAACACCTAGTTGACAGGATTTTCAGATAATACATGCTGCCATGTAAAACATATTTACAAAGGGCCATCGTTAGCTTTTACATTTACAACTCATTCATTTAAAAACATCCCTTTATATTGATAACGATATAGGTGAACAAATGTGGTTAAAGCAAACAACGTACAAGAGTAGGTCACTTCTTACCCTGCCACTGAACATCTATTTGATAAGATGTTCACATAATATATGCTACAATGTAAAACTTATACAAGTGTTATCGATAGCCTTACATTTTACGTCGCAACTCATTGAACTGCTGTCTGTGTCCTTATTGTTATTATTAATCTCATCCTTCCACTCGATGTAAATCCCGCATACTTTATTCTTTGGTTTTTTTTGTTGTCTCCTATGTATTTCGCCTTTGGGATCATCCCGCCTTTGTACTGTCCACAACTTCTTGGGCTCTTGTGGCCAAAAAAAGAAAGAATTCTTCTTCTTCTTCTTCTTAGGGTGGTACCCCCCCCCCCCTTTTGGGGATTTCTATTGTTTTTGTTGTTAGTTTTTATTTTATTTTATTTTTAATTGTTAAATTTTATTATATATTTACTCACCCTCCTTTGTAAACCCGCACTGTCCTTGCCTTTTGTATCGTCCTTAATGTTTTCAGGCCCTTGTTGCCAATAAAAATCATTATTATTATTATTAATGAGGGTGGGTGGATTGACAGAATCAGTAAGGCGTCGGACCAAATGCCCCCTTGCGGTATTTGTTCCGGCTCTTTACATTCTGAGTTCAAATCCCGCCAGGCCCACTTTGCCTTTCATCCTTCCGGGGTCGATTTACTCCTCCCCTAAATTTCTGGCCTTGTGCCAATATTAGAAAGAATTATTATTATTATTATTATTTGCGCTCTGAGTTCAAATCCCGCCGAGATCGACGACTTTGCCTTTCATCCTTCCGGGGTCGATAAAATAAAGTACCAGTCATACTGGATTTGTTGGCCTTGTGTCTATGTTAGAAATAACTACTACTACTACTACTACTACTACTACTACTACTACTACTACTACTACTACTACTACTACTACAAGAGCAACAACAAACACGAGAACAACAACAAGGATCGCAGTAACAACGATAAAACAATTAAAAAGGAGACATCTTTTGCCCTGTCACGAACCAATGAAACACGCGCTCAGACGATGTAAATGCAGAAGCATAAAGTACAAGAATGATGTGTTATGCTCTGGGTGATGTCGCTTTCTGCCGAAGAGATTACCAACACTAAAAGAAGGACCATACTACACAAATGTATAAACCGCAGAGAGAGGATCAGAGAAGTAGAGAGCCCTGATCTAGCCTAGATGGAGGTTTCCAGTCCGTGTGGAGTTAGGTTACACAAAATATGTTTCACGTTTATTTTTATATACATTTTATATTATTTTAATTATTGTGTGTTTTATATAATCTTATATTTATTGTTTTTTAACTTATATCAAACTTGTAATATGTTCATTGTATATCGTCCTTACTCCTTCCCTCGGTTTTTATATAACTTTGTTTTGTCCATCCCCAGACTTTTTTAACCCAATGTATAACGTTTTATTTGTATGAATGTATGTATGATTCCTTGTGGGTAATATCATAATTATTGTTATAATCATTAATTGGCAGAATCGTTAGCGCGTCAGACAGAATGCCTTGTAGTATTCGTTCTGGTTCACTGCACTCTGAATTCAAATCCCGCCGAGGTCAACTTTGCCTTTCAACCTTCCTAGGTCGATAAGATAAAGTACCAGTCAAGTACTGGGATTGTTGGCCTTGTGCCTATGTTAGAAACAATTATTATTATTGCTGTTGTTGTTGATGGTGGTGGTGGTATTATAATGGTGAGTGGCAGGACAATAGAGTCTATGTAAGAAATCAGTTTGTTATATTTTTTTCCATTCATCAATTCGTCCATTTTATCGACTTTCACAGAGGAACACTCTTACAATTTCAGTTGGGACCAAAACAGATACTTCTCAATTCTACTTGTATATTATATATTCATACAAAACAATCTTTTCAGCTTTAGATGGTGATCTGGCGCCAGCTTATCAAATATTCTTGTTTTGCATTGCTTGGATCATTTACTCTATATAAAAGAGAGAAATCTAATATTTCGTTTTTGCCAAGAAAAGGTACGCTATCAATGTTATGATCGGCGTGTCCAGCAAGGTATCAATAATAAGTTAACCTGTTTGTAAGTTAGTCACTACAACATTGGTTTGTTACTGACACCGTGTTAAAAAGAGAACATTGTAGTAGTATGTTATTCAAATTCACTGACATTAAAAGATAAAGATCTTACAATATTTCCTCATCATAGAGCTTAAAAATACGATGTCTAGTAGAAAACTAAAACAAACAAAAATGAAATTATAAAAAAAAAACATGTGCGAAGAAATAAATGAGAAATATGAAAACCCACATCAGACATTATCAAAAAATAAACTAACGCGGAAACCTATCATATGAGATATGTTTGTTTGTTAGAATTGATCAAAAATGAAGATAATGAAGTAAAGGAAAGAAACCAAAAAATGAGTATCATTGTGTAGAAACAACTTCTTCATCATTCATGTTACTTAGGGCCTCAAGCAGTAAGATAAGTCAGTAAAGCAGTCATTAATGAAAATTAACACAATGTCACGTGAACACGTACACACACATACACGCACACACACATTCACATATATACACATATTTGCGCGTATGTATGTATGTGTGTGTGTGTGTTTGTGTGTGTGTGTGTGTTTGTGTGTGTGTGTGTGTGTGTGTGTGTGTGTGTTTGTGTGTGTGTGTTTGTGTGTTTGTGTTTGTGAATGTTCGTGTTTGAGTTTCTGTCTTTACCACGACTCGAGTTTACAATGAAAGCAGCAGATATATTATAATTATTCAAAATGTGTATACGACAAGTTACTGAAAAACGTTTTTAAATCAAAAACTCTATTCAGCGTAGGCGTTTCTCGGTACTTTGCTTCGAGTACAATACAATACTATGTTACTAAATCATATCTCATAACCAATACGTCGGCCATGTATCACAATCAACAACTACGTATTCCCTCAACACAATAATGATAGCATTAAGAACAGTCGATAGAAGAGTGTTGGGTGGCGGGAGCAGTAGAGTTTGGAGAATATACCTTGCACTCTATGGCTACGACTGTTAACGTGCTGAGTTCAAATCCTGCCAAGGAATGGCAATGTCACCACACTCTGAGACATGAAGGTTCAGATAGACAGCAAAAGGAATTATTAAATAAACAGAGTATATAAACGGATATAACAGAGGCTTCAGACACTGGAAATAACGCCAGCAATATGAAATATTCACAGAAAAGATGAGTTCAAAATATATATGGCTGAGTGAAAATACCTTAGGGGAGCAAACACGGTAGGGTATTCGTATTTAGTATGCTATATTCAAAACATTCACGACGAAAGGTCTAAGAGAATACCTGATTATGCTGTCACATGAGCAGAGAGATTACGCCAAATCACCTACCGTTATTTACAAAAATTCAGAAAAAATACCTACCAATCAGCGTATCAATTTCAATATATCAATATACTACCCGCCACCCCCACTCCCCAAATAAAAATGAGATATCTTCAAAATATTAAGACATGGAACTAAATATCAAAATATGAGATTGATAATATAAAAAGAAATTCCCGTAATATTAGGTGCCTGAGGGATGCTGAATAGGGATGCAGAAAAATATACAATACAAACCTCAGAACTTACACACATAAAGAAATCAACACAGATCCTACGAGGGAGACTCTTTGTGGTTGCTTGATCTGCTAGAAATAGAAGTTAAATTCCCCCAACTCAGACCCTAGTATCGTAAGAAATGAACATTGGACAATGTTGTCCTAGATATAAAAAAAAGACGCGACGGTCACGGCTAGAGAGCCTATGATCGTAGGTATACCCGATCGGTAGTGACCTGGGGCTAAACAACACCAACAACACCCACCACCACCAACAACAACAACAACAACAGCAGCAGCAGTAGCAGAAAATAACACTAGGCATTGACCATACATTACGTAGCGTGCTCTCTATGCAATAATATAACATGAAAACAAAATACTGCACTTATCCTAGCTAAACGAAATTGCACCCGGGTATGGATTGAAAGCACGCAATGAGATTGTGGACTACTACTACTACTAATAATAATAATTGCTTCTAACATAGGCACAAGGCCAACAACTCCAGTACTAGACTGGCACTTTTTTTTCTACCCCGGAAGGATGAAAGGCAAATTTGACCTCGGAGGGATTTGAACTCAGAACGCAGTGAACCAGAAAGAATACTGAAAGGCATTCTCTCCAACGTGCCAAAGACTCAGCCAATCCATCACCCTCAATAATAATAATGATAATAATAATAATAATGGTGATGATGATGATTTTTAATATTTTTCTGCTTAATATTGATTTTTAACGTTATGATAACAATAATATTTAGAATAAATAAATAATTAATAAATATGATAACTAAATATGTAATTAAAAAAACGAATGAAAAGCAAAACAATCTGAAAATTGCAAAATTTAATGCACGTTAAATGGGAATAGCATGCATGATATGCTGCATGTGAGCAACAGTTAGTTCAAACGTCACTGCAATGAGCATCTAATATTTTCTGCAATAATAGTGTTACAATGATTGACAGCGACATTTTGTTTTTTATATTCATATATATATATATATATATTTTTTTTTTCAAAATGATTTTTAATGCATGCTTGCTCCTTGGAGTTAATCACGAATTAAAATGCAAATAAGTGACTGATAAATCATTTAATGATGTAAATTAAGGGAAATAAATAGTTATTAAATCCTCTTTTTTATATTAATTTACATATTTATGATATTTTATTTGCTTCACTTCTCTGTGGATATAATGATGGCTTATATAGGCAAAAGGCTTTAAGGGTTGGATGAAAGCAAAATTGATTAAATCGATCCAATAGTTGACTGCTACACCATATGAAAGCAAAAGTAAAACCCAGCGGAAATTGAAATCAAAATATAAAGGGGTGTAAACGAACACAGTAAAGTATTTTCACCAGATCTGTACCAATTCCGCCATTTACTGTCTTGACAATGATAGTGTTATAATAATGATTTCACACATAGACACATAGCCAAAATCATTTTTGTTGAGGGAGTGTAGTAAATTAAATACTTCAGTACTTGACTATAGAAGATACTTTGCTTACTTGGCCCTTAAACTTCTGATGGAGTTGTAGGGGCACCACCGTGACCAGCGGCGTGTTTTGAGCATTAAAAAAACCGGTAGAGCCCATTCCTCTTCAGGTCTGACCATAGTCGATTTCTCTCAGAGAGAGAGAGAGATGCATTCTATCCGATGCGCTAACGATTCTGCTAATTTGCCGCCTATAGTAGCTATTTTATCAACCTTGCGAAGATGCAAAGACCTCTACTGGATTTGAACTCAGATAGTAAAGGGAAGTAACTAAATAACGGAAGGCATTTTATCCGATGCTCTACGGTTTCTACTCTCAATCCCACGTTTTCTTTCGACTACAACACTGAGAAGTGTCTTGCAAATGTAACCCGGTATCTGGATATACAGAGAATAGAGAACGATAGGCATGTCTTTGAAGAATATGTTTACGATACAATATTTAGACAATTCTGTGTAGTTATTTTTCCATGTAAAAGGGTGTTGATTTCGCAGAAATCACTAAGCATAGTTAAAGCTAACACGTTTAGGTCGAATCGTGTTCTTAGTCATAATTTGTTCATGAACAGAACTAAATCATTCGTTTCTGTTTTGAGAAGGAAAGGGACGTTATTCCACCCTCCTTCCTTTCTTCTTTACTTCTTTCCTTCATTTCTTTCTTTTATTTTTATTTTTCGTTTCTAATGAGAGATAAAGCTTCTTCGGCAGATATGTGTGACAGAAAACTTATCCCATAGCATACGCGAGATTAATCTTGGTTAAATCTAATGGTTGATGCTGTTGTTGTTTTTGTTGTGGTTGTTGTATTAGCAAGTCGCGTGACCGCGCCGACGCTCTCTCGTTGACTTATTGTTGTTGTTATTTACCACCAGGTCTATTCTGATTGAGTAGACCTACGATCAAAGGCGTTTCAGCTGTGAACATCCCTGCTTTTTGTATATCAGGGATAACATTATTCAGTGTGTCCTTTGTTTTACTTTAACGCAGTAGGACACATTTAAGAGAATTAGGCTGCTATTTCTAACAAGTCGAGCAACTCTTCGGTAACAGCCTCTTCGGTAACTTGAAAAAATACAACAGGTTTCGTGCATTATATGAACATCAGTGGTACTTAAATTAAGGAATACATATTGGCTAGCTGCAGAATTCTGTGATGTAAAGAGGGTGTGTGTACTGAAACCTAGAGAGGAGAGAATAAGTGGAGCTGTAGTAGAGTTATCAATCAGCATGCTCTAAAATACCAGGACAAATTATTTAGTGTGGGGGTTGAGGGAGTGAGAAACGGGAGACGAAGAAAAGGGGGGGGGGGGCGAGAGCATCACTTTCAAATTGAACAGTAACAGAATATGAACCACTAGCTCACATATGCATTGTTTATTCTTTGTGCATATTCTACTGCTACTAAAACTGCCTAAGAACCTCTGAAATAAATAACAAGTTGCAAATCACTTCCAGCGAAACCCATACAAATAGTCGCATCTTCTTCTCTCGTGACCTTCACTGTCTTATTCCATCGGTGTTCTCCAAAATTCTTCCTCACCAGATTTTTTTCTGCCTCGAAATCCTTCCCAACCTATTTTTTTACGTGTAGATGTGGACCTACAGATATTAGAACTGGACATCCACCACATCGATCTCTGCAGTCCAATTAAGGCATTGCAAAGTTCATCTGCATTGCCACTACTCCCTATATTCATTTAATTCACTTACAAAACATAAACAATGTATTTTCCTAATCCACCTAAACGTATATAATAAGAATATGAGTACTGCTGTATCTCAAACTAACAATTAAAAGGCCACGCATTCACCATCATCATACACTCACACCAATATATATATACATAAAAATACAAATCCGACCACTTTACCTCGTGATATATTTGTACTCGATTACGGGAAATAAAGATAAATACGTATTTATCTATTTCTCGCCATTGGTGCCAGAGAATAGTCAATTGGTTGACCTTTCTGTAATGACCTTTACTTAGCCCTGCTGACTTTTAACCAGGAAATCCGGTACCTATTCCCGTCAGTTAGGTAAACTGTGGCAATATAGAAGAATGTACTCTGCCGAGAAATGACTTTGAAATTACAACCATATAATACACACCTACATACATACATACATGCATATATACATACATACATACATACATACATACATACATACATACATACTTACATACATACATACATACATATATACATACATACATACGTACATACATACATACGTACGTACATACATGCATACATGCATACATGCATACATACATACATACATACATACATATATACATGCATACATACTTACATACATACATACATACATACATACATACATACATACGACCCCTCAAATGTATAAATTTCTAACATCATCTACCCACATAAATGTACGAAAAATATTTTTTTAAACCTGTTCTACTGAATTTGAGATTTTCGGGAAATAGTTTGAATGTTGTAGAACTGGAATTCATCGTACGAACGCAATTTTAATTTTGACCAGTTAATATATGAGTATATTAGTCGTATTTTACAGCTACACAAGTTACCTATTCATTTGTACAACTCCCTTGCCCAATATTTACACAACACGTTCAGTATCCATATCGATTCAATACCACCACTATTTAAAAAATGTTATTTTACTATTAATATAAAATTTTAAATATTAAAAACCATTATAACAGAATTTCTCTCATGTTACATTTCGTATCTAATATAATATAAATAATTTAGTATTTCATTAATGCCACTATAATAACATGCCTTATCATGTATGTATCATATTATAAGTCATCATACAGATAATTGTACATTTTTTGTTCATGTGGAATAAAGATCAAATTCCGCAAATGTTAAGAACATACACAAGTGAACACACAAACCATTCACAAGAAAACTGAAAACGACTAGTCATCGAAAAGATTTACTATTAAGGCCTTTTGTATCCGTCGTTCTTTCTTAATCATTTAACTTTCTGATTTTATTTTTTAACATTTCTATTCTTTCTTTAATATTTGTATAGTAATTCATGTATCTCTAATAAGGGTACCTCTCAACTTCATGAGAAAAGTGGTCCTCAATTTGTATTTCTTTTTAACCAGAAACTTATATATTGGAATAATTACCAATGATATATAATGCTTTATAACCGTCTATTTTCCGAGAGAAACAGGTGTAAATCTGCAGCTGTTCGGTTTCCATTTTATATCTCACTTCACCAACAAGCATTCTGTCCTTTGCATATATTGTGGTCGCCGTTGTTCTACGAATCAGATTCAAATACAAATACCGATGCAGTCAGCAATTATAATTAGTATTGTTTGTAGTGTCACTGAAATCAATGACAGGTTAGTTTCATCTCATTTGAGAATTATCGGAGAATTTGCTCAATAAAGATATATATAAGCTAAACATGTATTGAGGTTTATCTTGCCTACCTATTGGTTCAGCATCATACTATTGGTTCAGCATCATACTATTGGTTCAGCATCATACTATTGGTTCAGCATCATAC
>JAOPJM010277574.1:0-12162 GCA_027124095.1 Muusoctopus leioderma | reverse complement strand
GTCCACCATACAATCTCTTTCACCATAGCCACCAGGCAGAGGAAGACTAGCCGTCCTTCCCTGCCAAAGGAAAGTGGTGGCTCGATCTTCACTATAGACCCGGCTGATAGCCGGACTCTTCCGATTGTCCGGCTTGCATTCCTTCAGCATGGTGCCGACTGCCTCCATTTTAGGGGCGTCCGACATCATGATGGTGACATCATCCACATATGCTGACACGGGCTTCCCAGTTCAAAATGGATGCCCCTCAATCACTCCAGCTTCTGCAGCATTGGCTCGAGAACCAGCACGTATAGAAGAGGCAAGAGGGGACACTCCTGGGGAACTGAGCATGCTATGAAAAATGGTTATGAGAGGTGGCTGTTTACTCTGACCACCGAGTAGATGCGGTTGTACATTGCAGCGATCCGGCATCTGAAAATGGGTCCGAAACCTGCCGCTTTCAGGACAGCTGCCCAGTTGACTGATCCAAATTTATCAGAGACCCACTGAAGCCAGCTCTATTCCCAACCCTCTCTATAATGTATCACAAGAGGTAGAGGTTGCGGTGGATGGACCTGATCGGGATTGCACACATGTGTGCTTCTCCAAGTGCCAACCTCTATGCAAACATCTTGGCCAAAATCTTATACTCTACATTCAGCAGAGTTATAGGCCAAAAGTTGCGTCATCTCTCAGCAGCACTGCCATCCCCCTGCTCACAGAACTGGGAATTCTCCCATTCTGCTGGCAGTTGCGGTAGACGTCTGGCAAAAGGTCGTGAAACAAGTCCGTCATGTATGTGTAAAGCTCGTAGAGTAGACCATCCAGATCTCCCATATTTCAGCAGCTGTTAGCCTTTTACGGCACCTCGCCACTTCTGTCAAGAGTTGCAGTAGCTCATCGAAGTAGGCAGTAAAGTCTACTGCCATTGTTTCATCGGACCCACCATCAACCGCCCAAACAATCAAGCAAAGTGCTACACACATCTGCCTGGAACTGAGTGGTATATGCACGTCCCAGTCCATCAAAGACCGGATCATGGCTTAGTGGCCCCATCTTGCCTCCCCCACTTGAGCCCATCAGACAACTTTTGTTCCCTTGTGTTTTAGTACACGAGCTGTAGCTCTGATAATGCAGCCTTCATGTTTCGCACGTAGGTTACGATGCCTTTGCTAATTGTCTCTTCTAGCTTGCTAACTAGCTCCCCATCCAATCTATTTCTCTCTTTCACTAGCTCTTTACTAAATGCTACCGATTCTGGTCTAACTGCTCTCTTCAGGGTGCCGGTTGTTGATGATTGTCCCTGTCAACTGTTGCCTAACTAATTTGCTAATCCGATCCCTGTAGTCTTTATGCACTGGTAAAGATAGATTTAACTTCCAGTAACCAGGTCCGTGTCTATGGGCCCTAAATTTGTTGTCTGTGTAGCCTACCAGTTTGAACTGTGGACATCCTATACTATTCTTATCCGCTGGCCTAACAACAACTCCAACAGCCTGCTAAAATACAACAGACTGAAGTAATTCCCATGAATTGTAGGCAGACATTTAAGAGACCCTCTCTTAAATGCCAGCATAAATTAAGGGACGCAAATCACAACACCAATTCTGTTAAACAATTTCCTATATGCTTGTATATTCACAACAACAGACTATGCAGGATTAAATAAACAACGTATCACAAGAAACAGAAGTTACCAGCATAGAGTAGACAACCCAAAGAGTAAATTAAAGTATAGAATAGATATTCTATATAGTGAAGCAAGTAAAATAACCCAGATGGTTGTATATAACCCTTCTAGAAAAATTAACAAAAATATGCACTATAAAGAATGAACAAACATGACAGTAATTTTACATCTGTAATTAATTGATAATTAAACAGTATTATTGTTATTGATAAGATATTTATTGCAAATATACAAATGAGAAATTTGTTTTATTTAATTTTATTCTAATTTTATATGGGGGGGGGGGATTATACAAGCACAATAAAATCTGAAAAAAGTAAAATTTCAATTACGGTATCTATGTAACATTACTTGATATTGCCTACAGTGGCAAAAGTATATTCCCAATACATAAATATAAATCAATGAATATGAATAAAAACAAATAAGGGCAACCCACCCACACATGAGTGAGAAGCTACTCATGAACAACTCAGGTTTCGAGTGAGTAAGAAAGGGCTCACGTCATCCTGGTAGCTAAAGTATAACTGAACATACACTGTTAGATTGGTTCTTATTAGCAGTCTATTGCTTGCATGTTCTACATAGTCGAAGCCCATCGCCTCCTCAATCACACATTATCTTTTCCTTCTTTCTGAAGTTCATTCAGATTGTTCATCAATTCATTGTTAGGACTGTGAACTTCATACAGTTCCAGGTCGAGATGGGCTCCTCCACACATGTCTTACTCACTTTCCACGTGGGTTCACTTTTTGGGGGGATGGTCTTTCTTCTTTTTTTCCACTGTCCCTGACAGTTCATCAACCCTGTCCATCCTTCATCTCCTCCCTTTCGTTGCAAGATGATGGAGTGGTACTACCAGTTGTGGGGGGGGGGGGCTGGTTGTCAGCACCTGGAACTGAAGATGGATGAGGCAATTTCTTCCATTATCTTCGGAGCTGTGACTGGTAATGCTCTGGAAAGAGCAGCTTCTGAGACCAGCTATTGTTGTTGTTATCTCTGCTGTTGTCCACTTGCTCTGCCTTTCCAGCTACTCTGGGCAAACAAACCCTCAAGTGACTCTTACTACCACACCTGTAACAGTTGCGCTTCCTGTCCTGCCCCACTAGTCTTATTACCTTTCTCCCTACACTTACAATGGGGTACAATTCTGACATTTTTCTGTAGTTTTGGTGGGTTATCAGGACCTGCATGTCCATGCAGATCCAACTCAACCACATGTTGTTCCCTGTCACCTCAGTGCTCACCACCTGCATGCACACACTGTGCTGCAAAGGTGATAAGCCAAGGGTCAATGTCACCATCAATGTTCTTTGCTGTGACCCTCGAGTTACATCATCCCATGTATTGCAGAACCAGCTTATGGGTAGGTGTGTGGAGCACCAGTTCAGTTTGCTTTCTTGTCTCATCTTCAGTTTTGAAGACAAGGCACACACTTCAATATGCCCTACCCCTATCAATGGAGCATACATCATGCCATGCATTGTCTAAGACTTCCTTAACTGTTCCTTTGAAAGGCATGTGAACATTTTCTCTGGTCTTCGCAAAGCAGAGGTATATCACCTTCCTACTTGTCAACTCTTGGATAAATTTCTCAAGCAAAGAGGCACATTCCTTTGTGACATACTGCTGCCATGCTGTATTCGAAAATTATTTCACAATTTCCTTCTGAGTAGAGGAGGGGCGGGGTGGGGCATTCGTATCTCATGCTACTTTATTTCTAGTTAATACCTCTTACTGCCCAGCTAGTAGAGGAAGCTATATTGAATAGATTGTAAACACAAGAAAATGTTTTGGAAAAAAAATAATATCTAAAAGATAGATCTTTTTTCTACACCAGGTGTAGATGTTTTGAATTCCCGTTTGCAAAAATAATCCCAAAAAGAAAGTTTTTCCTCCAGTAGAACTTGGTAATAATGCAATTTCATCAGAGCCATCTCAAGAGATGTCTGTAAGCTTTAAAACCCAACAACAACAACAATAATAATAATTATTTCTTTATTGGCCACAAGGAGCTGAAAACATTAAGGACGATACAAAAGGCAAGGACAGTGGGGGTTTACAAAGAAATAGAGTAAAAAACAGTTAACAAACAAACAATAAAATAAAACAACAGAATTCCCCAATAGTGGGGAGAGAACCACCCAGGGGCAACCAAGGAACCCCGAGATCCAGGATCACCTGACACACCACGAGCACCAAAAGCAGGCGCCCATCTCCCACTTCCGACCTTACAGGCATACGCTTAGAGTAGGCCCATTCACACGGGCCATCTTCGCTACTCTCACCCACCTTTCAACAAATTTACTGGGGGGCAGCACTTCCCTCTCCACCCTCACTTTCCTTTTCAAATGAAAATAATAATAATAAATAAATACATAACCACCTGAACATACAGTCGGCATATTTCGTTGACGCAGCAAGTTCCAACATATAACAGAGCCCCTGCTACTCTTCAAACATCCAGACATATTAGTCCTAGTGCTGCTTAATGCGCAATATTTAATAGAAATATTATAGAAGACCGCAGAACAAAAGCTACTACACTACCATCATAAGAACACTGTGCCACCACCGCTCCACTCAGTCTAGACACAAAACCCACATACATACACACACATATATATATATATATATATATATATATCAGTAGCATCTATAAATAACAACGTTAGTTCCGAATATTGTGATGAGATACACTATAACACGTACGTAAGCAACAAACAAACAATTGTACTTTAACTGATTTAACCTCGTCCACCTCCGCTGCAGGCCCCCACTAAAAGCTACTGACTGATATACGAACCAACGGGGGAGCCTGTACGGGTTCGATCAACCTGCTAGAAATAGTAGCCAAATCTCTTTCTCAAATCACACCCTACGGTCTTAGAAAAGACGGACACATTGGATAATGTGGTAGAAAGTGTATTGTGTCTGAGAAAAATAAACGGAATGTTCATGACTGGAGCGTCTTTGATCATGCGTCTGCTATATATCAGGACTGACCAGACCTGAAGAACAACAATAACAACAAAGATATTTCATTACTCTAAACTTAAAACAATTGCGCACTGCTATATGTGGCGTCACTTAATTCAAAGACAAGAGTATACTGATAATTAAACGTTAATTATATCCGGTTGTTTAATCACTTACGATTAAAAGCCATATATAAATAAAAATAGGCTCTTTTACTGTTTTCAATGACATAGGTTTAAACAGGAATTGTTTAAATTAGCCCAATGCAATTATTGACAGTATTAATAATGCCACAAAAACAAAGACCATTTAAATTCTGGAATTTCTTCCTACATTTTGCCTATATAATCATACAATTCATTCAATTTCCTGGGTTTTCTTGTCTGAATACTAATCTCAACCCGTTTTTATAAGTTTTCTATCTGATTTAAATCCGAGTATTGTGCTGGCCACTGTAACACTCGGACTTTATTGCTTTTGATAAATTCCTTGATTATTCCTGCGGTATGCTTTAAGGTCAATGTCATGCTAAAAAATTTACGACCAGCCCAAAAGACTCTTGTCATAAGGAAGCATAGTCTTTTCCAAGATCTCCAGATAGGCTGTACTACTGCTCATGATTCCCTTGATCTGATGTATCGAACCGACACCATCTTTTCATGACATGCAGTTTCAAACCATGACATTGCCACCACTTTGATTAACTGTCAGATTCATACAGTCTGAGTGAAATTATTCGCCTGTACTACGTCCGGAACGTACACTCGGCCGTCAGAGCCGAACAAATTCAATTACGACTTATCTTAACCACAAGATTTTTGACCAGTTTAACAACATCCAATTCTTATACTCCTGAGCAAACTGAATACGGGCAAACGGATTTTCGGAGAAATGTATGTGCTTCTTTTATGCACAAGTCCCGCAAGCCCAAACCACTTCAGTCGATTTTTATGCATGTGGTATTTCTGTCGAACGTCGTTCAAAATGTCAACGGTGGTCATTTTCCTGTTGTTCATCAACAGACGGTGAATATATCGGTCCATCCGTTCACGGCTGCTCTGATCGAGTACGGTAAGAATATGCACCTGTTTCATTGAAGATATCCAAAGCATGGTGAGTAGCAGTTACCGAGCATCCAATGTCTGCAGCTATGGCTCGAAAAATCCATTTTAGTTGATGCAGTTGGATAATTCTCGATCGCCTCTCTGGTGACAAGCTTTTTCGTTTCCCCATTAAAACATATCTTAGGATGATATAATCAAATAGTTATTAATAGTTTGTCTTAGATAGAATATAATAACAAATAACAAAATTCAGATACTTCTTCTGAAATGTTCTTACATTAAGTGATGTTCATTTCATGGTTCTTATTAATACTGTCAATAATTGCATTATGCTAATTAAATTTTTCGTCTATAAACTTACATAGTTTAGATGAGTAAATCATTTTCTTTCTATTTATGTACAGTTTGAATCGTAAGAGAATAAATATGCGGAAAGAACACTTAATCATCAGTATAGTCTTGTCTTTAAAGTAAGTGACACCACTGTATATCAGCAGTATATTCTTGTCTTTAAAGTAAGTGACGCCACTGTATATCATCAGTATATTCTTGTCTTTAAAGTAAGTGACGCCACTGTATATCATACCACACTTGACATTGATAATCAAATATATTTTATTATTATGTTTGAATTCTAAATCTGTTTCATTCCTTAGAGCATTATTCATAGTAAGTAAGGACCGCGGATTGGCAGAATCGTTAGAGCGTCGGACAAAACGCCTTGCAGTATTTGTTCCGGCTCTTTGCGTTCTGAGTTCAAATCACATCGAGTTCAACTTTGCCTTTCATTCTCTCGGGGTCGATAAACAAAGTACTAGTCATGTACTGGAGTCGATATAACCGATTTTCCCTTCTCCCTCAAATTGCTGGCCTTGTGCCAATGTTAGAAACAATTATTCATAGTAAGTTGCACATGTTTTTACTGTTCTTAGTTAACCTCACATCAACCCTGATCGATCAGACCTACGGGCAAAGGCGTTCCAGCTGTACCCATCCCGTCTTTTCTTTTGTATATCTAGGATTACATTGTTCCATTTGTCCTTCATTGTTTTTCATATAAAAACACCCGTAGAGTGTGATTGGAGAGATGGAGGGATAGTTGGCTGTTATTTCTTGCAAGTCGAGCGAACACATAGAAGCAGCCTTGTTTGTTTTGCTTGCACATGCGTAGAAGAGACTATTGTTACTCAATAATATATGTTTTAGTCATACCCACGAAAGCATTTGAAGCCTTAACAGCCAATAAAACACTAATCAGTTTTAAAAAGAGATGCTGACTCTATAATTTACAGTACAGGGGGAGAGAGAGAGAGAGAGAGAGAGAAAGATAGAGAGAGATAGATAGATAGAGAAAGAGAGTGAGAGAGAAAGATAGATAGACAGATAGAGAGAAAGATATATAGATATATATATATAGAGAGAGAGATGTAGGGAGATAGAGAAAATAAAACAGAAGAAAAAAATAAATGAAGAAACGAAAAACAATAGCAGCCATTATCTATCGTTAGACGTTTCGATTCGGTTTCCATTCTCTGCAGGAGCCCACTTCAATTGACATGCATCGCTAATGTTGGGCAAGCAGTATTTAAACGTTAGGAATGTGTGTCAAAAAGTCGAGAAATGCCTTTTTCTTTTGTATTTGAAATAAAAAACTAACAAACAAACAAACAAAACGAAACGAAACGAAGTTTAAGTGACATAGTGTGTTTCTCATTACATTAATGTGTATTTTATTCCTATTTCTGTGTCTGCGGAGTGACTACTAGAGCGTCTGGTTTGTAAACATTGACTCTCTACACCTATCTACTCCTTAAGTGTTTGTCTAATGATAAGTCTAGGTAAGAGCCGCTGTGTATCTGGTATCTCTAAGGAGGAAATAGCTGCTGTTGGTGACGTTGTTGCTGTTATTATAAACAGTGAAGTCAGTGGAGTGGCAGAATCGGTAGAGTGTCTGACTAAATATAATGTCTTTCAGTATTTCGTTCCCATATATGTAGTTCCCATATTTCCCACCATTTGCAATCTGGGTTGAAATTTCATCATGGCCGACTTTACTCTCCGTTGCCGTCTCGTTCGATACATTAAGCAGCAGACTATACGGGGGCCAATTCGAACAAAGATATACCCTTTACCTTACATATGTTTCGTCTAGTTGTTGTTGCTGCTGCTGTTGTTGTTGTATTGTATTTGTTATTTAGCCCAGGGCAGGCCTTGATTGAGAAGAGTTGTACAAAACATTCCAACCGAGACCATCCCGTCGTTTATTCAGACATACTTTATCTATAACTGCAATGTATTCTTCATTTTTTAAGATGGTAGGGTGTGATTGATTTTATGGAGGTTTTGGGTGCCATTTCTAGCATATGGAGTGGCCATTTTGAGGATCCCTCGTTGGCTCTTTCGTTTCCTAGCTGTATACATGTGTTTATACACATAAATCTGCGCGCATGTATATATTTAAGAGAACATTTGAGATATACTCACATGGTCTGTGAACATAGTTACTGTAGTTTCTTATACACAAGTTAGACTTTGTTTACATTTAATAAAACTACACGTGGTTCGTTCGGAACGCCCGTCTCTCTCTCTCTCTCTCTCTCTCTCTCTCTCTCCCTCTCTCTCTCTCTCTCACTCTCTTTCTCTCTCTCTTTCTCGCTGGAAGAAATCGGATGTGGTCGTGCCTGTAGCGATGGCCAAATGTCACCTTCTAATAACGAATTTGGATAAAATGTAAAGGTAGATGTAAGTAACAAAACTGATATAATCTTTCCGTCCATAAGTCCTGATGATATTGCTCTAATTGCTCAAACATCCGGTTCTACCGGTGTTCCTAAGCGAATTTGTCACTCACATTTTAATTGGATCAATGGATTTTACACATTGTACTCAGATATTGGTGTCACTGAAGAAGATATTGCTTATAGTAGCCGTCCGATGGGTTATAGTTTAGGCTATCCGACAATGCTTTTGACAATTGGCTGTACACATGTCACGGGAGATGTAACAATTCTAAATAACAACCAAAATCTAGATTTCATTTTGGATTTATGGAAGAAAGAAAAATGCAGCATGTTATGGGTAGTTCCACAGAGAGTAAAACTAATCAAAGAAACAAGCTTCCGAGTGAGATGTATTATATCAGGAGGAGATCTGATTTTAAAAGACTGGATTGAAAATTCTTTTCACATCGCAGACAAATTTTCTATTGTGTATGGATGTACAGAAGCTTTACCAGTAACGCAGCGATCATTCTCCAGGGAAGATATTGAGCAACATCAACAAGGAATGTTAGGTCAACCGGTTCCAGATTCAGAAGTAAAACTCCTTGATGATAACAAAAACATTGTTCCCATTGGGAGCAACGGAACTCTGTACGTTCGTAGTAGATGGATGCAGAAGGTATTTCAGAACGGCAGCTCATGTTTAGAAGAAGGATGGATGCCTACTTCAGATATTTGTCAAATGAAGCCTGAAGGTGATCTCATAATGATTGGAAGACATACAGATTTCATCAAAAAGTCTACGGTGAAGATATCCATAAAAATGATTGAAGAATATGTCGGACGTCACCCCTTTGTTGAAGATGCGGTTGTGGTGCCAATACCGGATGAACAGTTTGGTGAATGTGTTTGTGCATGTGTTACCATTCTACCGGATCATAAATTCTGTAAAGATGACTTAATGAAATTCTGCAGAGAAACAATGCCGCATCCAAGTAGATTTGACCATGTAACAATAATTCCAGATTATTTCCTACATTTTACAAGCTTTCCGAAGCTTACCAGTGAAAAATTTAACAAAGTATCCATTAAGTCTTCGGCTATTAAAATGTTGAATGAGTCATACGGAAAATAGAATTCAGAATTTTGTTACGTAATTATAGTTTTTTTCTAATTAAGGATATCTATCAACTGATGTTTGTTTCATGATATCTATTTTATAACTATGTTTTTCCTATCATTCTTGCAAATGCGATTAACAAGGAAATGAAGCGAAATTCTACAGCTGTACTCGAGACTAGGACGTGTTGATGTATGAACATTGTGTTTAATTCATGAAATGTTCATGATTACCTATATATATTGTTTGAATTTACTTAATCAATAATTGTAACAAACTTAGATGTTTCCACTACTTCTACTTATAACATCCTAATGACGTTGTAATTGTGTTCACTACTTCTACTAATGACATCCTAATGACGTTGTAATTGTGTTCACTACTTCTACTAATGACATCTATGGAAACTGAGTCACAGATCTATGATCAAAGGTGTTCCAACTATGACTTTTTAGAGATATCTGGGACTGCGTTATCTCAGGTGTGATTTGATACATATTTGACTGCTTTTTCTAGCAGGTCGAACAATCACGTAGAGGCTCTCTCGTTGGATGATTAAATATACCACAGTTGAGAAATAGTGCTAAGCTAACAAAAAGCCAATATTCTCTCTTCCTCATTACCTATTACTGAAGAGCAAGCAGTGTACGCCAAGCAAGAACTAGATTACGAGCCAATTTCGATTCCCGGTTGAAACTTATAATATTGATAACCTTGAAAAAGGTTTAAGCATACAAAAATCTCATATCCTTCATTGTATAAAGCTTGTGATCACGTGTCCAATAAGAAATAACTTTGTAACCTACGTATTATTTCTTAGTTTAAATCATGCCAGATACGTTTCTAATTTACACCGCTGATATCGAAAGTATAGGTATAAATCGATGAACTTTAAATCAATAAATAGTGGAGTTGAACTGTCTAACCTACAATTGTTGTTGTTCATTCTTTGTTTGTTATTATTGCTGCTGTTACTGCTACATTTTCAAATATTTCACAATGATAAACAATCATCGTTTGAATTATATGCCATCGTCTGTGAATCCCTCAAATCTTAGAAAGATATCCTCCAAATAGATACTGTATGCAGTATGAGTTCGATCTGGGAAGGGCTGCTAGTTCTCAATGACAACCAGAAATCGTGTTGCCAAAAGGACAGGCGACAACGTCTGAGACTAAATATCTGGAAAAGTTATATTTTGCCTCAAACATCAGAACTCAAATCTACTTATGATACAGGACAAAGTTATTTTAATTTACGAATTTCATGAACGTTTGTGTGTTTTTTAATTTAAGATATATATATATATATATAATAATAATGGATCTCTGTCTGAACCAGACGATGAGTGTACAGTTGTTCGATCAACTGAACTACCAACTCACTGAATTAGCGTGTAAGCTGCTGAGTATTCCACTGACACGTGTACCCCTAACGTTATCAGCAGCCAGAATCAGCGTGACACACAGTGTGACACACAGTGTGACAAGACTGGGCCTTTGAATTACAGTTACAATCCAACCGACGGTCTTCTATAGAGTTTCCGTCTACCCAAATTCATTCACAAGACTTGGGTTGACCCGAGGCTATGGTAAAGACACTTGCCCAAGATGCCACGCAGTGGGATCGAACCCTGGACCTTGTGATTGTGAAGCGAACTTAACCATTCGGCCAATATATATATATATATATATCGCAGTATTTAGGTTAAAATGTGTTACTATATTTAGTGTATAATATCTAACGGTATTTAGGTTAAAATGTCTCCCAATATTTCTCTTAAAGCATTTCGGTTAAAAGTATCTCTATTGGCCCCTCACCACAATCTACCTAACCTTTAATCCCTTTCATCGAATAAGTACTTATTACATAAAGGCGCAGATTATAAACAACTATACACTTCCACAGGGAATTTGTAGAGTCGTGCTGATGTTAAAAGTCAATATTTACTTCGACACTTACTAACGGTAAAACTGTGGATGATAAGATCAGTAGAGACCTGCAGAATTGACTTACGTCACATTAGGTTCTGAGTTCAAATCCAACCAATATATACTTTGTCTCTCATGCCTGCTGCAATTTCGATAGAATAGCAGCAGTCAAGTACAGGGGTCGATATAATTAACTATATATTCCTTCAAAATGTATGGCCTGTTCCCTATGTTAAAAATGTATATTTCTTTAAAGTGATGGAGAAAGTCAAAACACTATAATCCTGTAAATATATTCTTGTCCTTTCAGTTACTCTATGAAATATCACTGAGGTTCATTAAATAGGAACAGCTGTAAGATCAAAGACTGAGTAAAATGCCGGACTGCAGCAGCTACAGCGGCTTTACAAAATTAGACCGTGTTTGGAAACATTAAAAAAATTATAATACCAACAAAAAATCGGTTTTTAAGAGCATAGTAATTTCAAGTGCATTCTATGGATGCAAATCATGGACGTTAGATGCTGAAAGTTAGAAAAGGATTATGGCCTTTGAAATGAAATATAATATAAGGATACTTCATATTCCATATACTGAATACACTGGACAACAAATTTCAAAAAAAAATTATTACTGGAGATGTGTAAAGTGATTTAGACTAATTTGGGTACGCTG
>JAOPJM010277368.1:0-12164 GCA_027124095.1 Muusoctopus leioderma | reverse complement strand
ATAGGGATACGAAGAAAGAAAAAATAAAGAAAAAGAAAGATATTTACAAAGAAAACGTGAAAAAAATACAGAGAGAAAGACAAAAGAAAAATAACAAATACCACCCCCGCAAACACACACGCACACACATAGACTTATAAAGCATCACTTTTTGTTCGGATTTTACAGATACAGATAAAGCAAATACATTTAACTTTCATTTTATACCTGAGTATTATCGATTATCATTTGGTTTCAATTAATTTCTTTCACTTTGTCATCAGCCATTTTATGTACTTAAAAGAAAAGATCACCGGGTAAATTTATATTTATTTCATCAACAGTATAGGTGTCTTTTTGACAACAAGGCGACATACTCATAAAAACACATAAGCTTTTAAAATATTAATTTTATCATAATAATGTGTGTAATTAGTGGAGTATTTAGAATATTTAGGCATATTGGTCAATGCATGAATGAAAGTGACATAAGACATTATTGGAATAGCATAAGATATGCTTACTGCTATACGTGGAAACACTCGTTTTTGTATGTCTCTGGTTTGTTGCTGCCGCTACTTGTCTTGTTTTAGAGGTGACAGATCAAAGACATATACGACGGGTCAAAACTTTAAACCAGAGCTTTTCAAACTTTTTCACTCAACCTCACTCATTGTTATAAAAGTATTGTAGACTGTAAGACTTCTTGTTACAGCTTGTTCGTTTACTGGGCTGAATTTTATGAGCCCGAGGTTGTCTCATTAAATGTTGTTCTTGTAACATTATTATGAACAGCAAAATGTATTTCAATCAACAGTTGAAGTTATGAAGTTGTAACAAAGCAATATTCCTTGAAAATTAGTATCCAAGAAGGAGTCATACCAAATGACTGGCGTAGCAGCATCATTGTCAACTGCTATAAGGGCAAAGGAGATGCTTTAGCGAGGAGTAACTACAGAGGCATCAAATTATTAGATCAGGTAATGAAAGTCACAGAGAGAGTCGTTTCAGATCTGATTAGGAGCAGAATTAGACTAGATGAGATGCGCTACGGTCTCAAATAAAATAATTCTTATAAATAATAGATAGATATTAAAGCCTTAAAACGTTACTTCCGCCCAATGAGGGGCATGTGGTTTTCTAAGCGCTTAAATTTACTTAAGTATATATACATATATACATATGTATATCCATATATATAAATAAATATATATATGTATATTAGCCTCATTTATGCACATATATACACACATATATATGCACATACATACATATATATATATACGATAGTTTACGATCTTAAATATTATACGTTATTAAGCTACGATTAAAATTATTGAAACCTTAAGCTACGACCTTTAAAATAATTCTTATAAATGATATATATATATATATATATTAAAACGTTATTGAAGCTGCATTTAAAATTATTAAAATCTTAGAATAATTAAGCTACGGTCTCAAATAAAATAATTCTTATAAATAATATATATATATATATAGGATGACACTGATGTTTGTGCACAATTCTGACAGGCAATCTCGTGCCTGAAATTTTTAGTTCTTCACTGAGCAAAACATTCAAATTTGGAATGAATTCTATCACTTGTTGGAAAAGGTAATAAAAGTGTCTCAGACATTTTCCTATTGACAGCCATTTAATTCCAGTTTACAGCTGCAAGCATTGAAAATGTTTACCATTCTCAATGTGGGATTACTGAAATATGAGGAAATTAAAGGTGTGTGGTGTAACAATTATATATGAGTACAGAACAGTACTTAATAATTTGTGTAGCCAAACACTCAATTTTTGTTTTGGCAACAAGATGTTACCTGTGAAATTCTAAAAGCACTGTAAATAGATTAGGTATAGTTTCTTTGAAAAATCAAAACGATAATACCATGATAACAATTAATCATTGATTGTAGCTAATCTGTTACTTTGAAAATGTGTTCAACAACATATTTCTAGTGTTCATGAAGCTCCTAAGGGAAACTATTACAATCAATGTTCCTTCTAAGGCAGGGAAGCAGAATCACAATATATTACCGATTAGATGTTGTTGCAGTTGTTTAGCCAGAAATACAACTCCAATTACACATCTAAACTCTTTAGGGTGGTGCTCTAGTCTTGCTCTAGTCCAATTACTGGTCCAATTACTGGAACTAGTAAAAGAGTATACTACCATCGACCTTGCCAACTGTCTCACCAGGTTACAAAAACCAACTACAACATTTTATCACTCTTCCAAAAAACCATCAGTTGGGGGAGATGCCAATGTACTCAAAACATCCTGGTTCCTAAAAAATACATATAAAACAAGAAGTAACATAATAATATCACAACTAAACTTGCTTTAGATCTTGAACCAACATACACCAACACACACATACCTCACTAAACCAACTACAACAATTCTTCCCCAGGTACACACCTAGCTATCCCAACCTTATGCCAAACAGTACTCCAGCACTGCTCAGGTCACCTAGCAATTATCATACCAATATAATTGCCATGTTAATGAAGAAAGTAAAAATACTTTCACAAAATTCAAAAAAGCCCAGTGGAATGAGTTCCACCAAGAAACGGGATAAAAAATTTCAGAATTTAACAACACTACACTCACCAACTTAGATACTGTCAACAAAATAATTATAGATACATCCCAAAAACATATCCCTCAAGGCAACATAATTACACATCAGAAATAGCCAACTTCATAAAAATCATAGACAAATTCCAACACAATATACAAAAACCACACACAACAGAAATAAAAAGTCAGCATCAAACATCTAAAGGAGGAAATAACAAAGAAAATATACCATCGAAAAACAGAAAACTGGCAAAAATTTATATCGAACATAAACCACAAAAACATAGTAAAATACTATATAAAGTATTTAGCATCATCATCAGTAACAATGACAATCAAACAACATTTATGTCACTATAACAACCTCAAATAACATACCCACACTCCAACACCAAGCAAACGCCCTTATCAGTCATTTCTCGAAAAGAAACCTCCCAAAAACCATGCAAGTAAGATAAGAATACAAAAGTAATAACATGGATATTCTACGTAGATCATGATTTTGACCTCTTTCTTCCATCAGACACCTGAAAAGGAATAGGGAAATAAAAAAAATACAAAGAACTCAGGGCCAGAAAACTTCACAAACATATACATAAAATAGCAAGGGCCTAAAGGAATCACAGCCCCCCCCCCACATATACAAGTACTTGACAGAGCCTTTACATGGTCACTCACTCTGCTTGAAATAGCAACCAAATATCCCTCAAATCACACCCTACTGTGTTAAAAAATGAAAGGTACATATTGGATAATGTAGTCCTAGATACACCTAAGAAAAATGGATGTTTACGGTTGGACTGCTTTTGATCATAGGTCTACTCAAACAGGTTTAATCTGGAGCTAAACAAAACAACAACTACTCATACCAATACTATCAAATTCCCAGAGTCTGGACGCTGGGTAAAATCATAACAATTTTAAAGCCCAATAAAAACTGAAGTGAAGTAACATCATACAGACTCATCACACTCCTATGCACACCCTCAAAAAGTCTCAAAAGGCTAATCCTTGACATCACTAAGCCACACACACACACACACACACACTATCCAAATCATAGATTCAAACCACTACACTGAACCACCACACTAGTCACAAACCTATCACAGAGGATACATGATGGCTTCAACAACAAAAAACCTTCCACACATACAATTCTAACTACCATCGACATCAACAAAGCTTTCGACTCAATTCCCCACTATACACTCATACACAAAAATACTTAACACCACTATAAGAAACAAGACAAAACACTGCCTACCAAACTACCTGTCAGGCTGTGAAGCCTGACAGGTAGTGTACAAGAACAACATTTCCAGAATTTGCAATATCTCGAATGGAGTACTACAGAGCTCCGTCCTCTCACCCACCCTTTTCAACCTATATTTACATAAAATTCCACACACTCTAAAAACATACAGATAGCTTCATGCGTTGATGACATCACACTCACATCCTCCAACCATTCTTCAGACACTGCTGCATAACTAGTCCAAACCTACATCAATCATTTAGAAGCCTGGTTCCAAACAAATCCAGTGTTTGTCTTTTTACCAGCAACACCAGAGAACATGAAATACATCCACCCATCACACTCAACAACATAGACCTCAGCAGGTTTTGAACTCAAGACGTAAAAGGTCATAGCTAAATATCACAGGGCATTTTGTCCAACGCTCAAACCATTCTGTTAGATAATGATTGTTTCTAACATAGGCACAAGGCCAGATATTTTAGTGCAGGGTTAAGTTGATTAAATTGAGTCTAGTACTTGACTGGTACTTTATTTTATTGACCTTGGAAGGATGAAAGGCAAATTTGACCTCGGTGGGATTTGAACTCAGAGTGCAGTAAGACAGAATGAATACTGTAAGCTATTCTGTCTGATGTGCAGAACATAAAGACCCAGAACAAATACCTGTCAGACATTTTATGTGACAAATAATAATAATCATAATAATAATTCTTTCTAATATTGGCACAAGGCCAGAAATGTTTAGGGGAAGGATAAGTCGATTAAATCGACCCCAGTACTTGACTGGTACTTTGTTTATCGTCCACAGACGGATGAAAGGCAAAGTTGGCCTCGGCGGGGTTTGAACTCAGAGTGCAACGAGCCAGAATGAGTAATGCAAGGCATTCTGTCCAACGTGGTAACTAATCTGCCAATTGCCTACCTACCTAGAAATAAATACACATGAAGAAACATACAAGACAAATAAGAAGGCAGAAGGAACAAATAAAGATGACAGCAGCAACAGCAGCAGGTGGAGGAGGAGAAGAAGAAGAAGAAGGAGAAGACGATGAAGAAGAAGAAGAAGAAGACGGAAAAAAAAATAATAATAATAATAATAATATAGTTTCTAATTTAGGCACAAGGCCAACAATCCCCTGTACTTGACTAGTACTTCATTTTATCGACCCCGGAAGGATGAAAGGCAAAGTTGTCCTCAGCGGGATTTGAACTCAGAGCGCTGTGAGCCAGAACGAATACCGTAAGGTATTCTGTCCGACACGCTAACGACTCTGCCAATCCAATAATAATAATAATAATTCTTTCTAATATTGGCACAAGGCCAGAAATTTTTAGGGGAGGGGTAAGTCGATTAAATCGACCCCAGTACTTAACTGGTAGTTTGTTTATCGACCCCAGATGGATGAAAGGCAAAGCTGGCCTCGGCGGGGTTGGAAGTCAGAGCGTAGCGAGCCGGAAAGAATACTGTAAGGCATTCTGTCCGACGTGCTAATGATTCAGCCAAGCCACCACCCTCAATAATAATAATAATAATAATAATAATAATAATAATAATAATAATTATTTCTTTTATTTGCCACCAGGGCGACAGACGAGGGACAATCACAGAGACAGACATAAAGTGTGGGGATTTACATATAAGAATCGAATGAGTAAAACAAAAGGGATGAAATATAAGTATACATGGTATACAAATAATGATGATGATGATGATGATGATGATGATGATGTAATCCTCCTGATACAGGAGGACCTCCATCTAGGGCCAGTCAAGGAACACCACAGATCCAAGCTCAACCTGAACACCAGGCGTATATTTAGAGTGGTCCCAACCACTCTAGCCATTTTCACCACTCTCACTCACCTTTTAACAAAATCACATTTAGGTGAAACCTGAAAAATGTGATGACTGCTCGACCAAAGAAGAAAGTGTTTGTCCTCAGACCTTTCAGCCTCGTCCACCACACAACCTATTTCACTGTAGCCACCAGACAGTAGGAAATAGCCTTCCCTGCCCAATTAAAGGAGGGTGGTGGGGCAATCATCACGATGGACTCAGCCGACAGCCGGATCCGTCCTACCCGCGAGATCAGCTGTTCGACAAAACTCCACAAGTCAGTCAGTAAAGACCGGACACTGAACGAGTGCATGCAGAATGGTTTCATCACTCTGTGCTTATCTTGGACAGGTCCGTCTGACGGCACTTCCGTGTCTGTAGAGTTTATCTCTAACCGGTAGTGTCCCTCGGTATCCCTTGCCAGATTAAGGACTTCTCGAAGTTATCCATAGTAGTCCCCAACTCGAAAGTTCTCCGGAACAGACTAGCCAGTTCATTTTCGACTGGTCCAAATTGATCAGAGCCTCACTGAAGCCAGCTCTATTCCCAACCCTCTCTATGATGTATTGCATGAGGTGGAGGTTGTCTTGGATGGACCTATTTGGAATCGCACATGTTTGCGCATCTCCGACCAAGCTGCCGAATAATAATAATAATAATCATAATGATGATGATGATGATTTTTGACAATAGACACAAGGCTCAACATTTGGGAGAGATGGGTACAGTTGATTTAATTGACCTCAGTATATGACTGGTACTTTACTTTATCAACCTCGGAAAGATGAACGGCAAATTGTACTGAGGCAGAATTTGAACCTAGAACATAGTGGGATATAGTTAAATACTGCAAGGTATTTTTTCCAGTGTTCTACCAATTCTGCCATCCACCTCCACTTAAATGACTGTACTCTTCCCCACCTCCATGGATTTGTGGTCTGGTGCCAATATTACAAATTATTATTATTATTATTATTATTGGCAGAGTCGTTAGCGTGTTGGACAGAATAACTTGCAGTATTCGTTCTGGCTCACCGCACTCTGAGTTCAAATCCTGCCGGGGTTAACTTTGCCTTTCATCTCTCCGTGGCTGATTAAATATATAACAACAAGTCAAGTCCTGGGGTTGATTACATAGACTATACTTCCTCGCTCTTCAGCTCCCTGTATAACATTGGCCATCAACATACGCCTTCTCAGTCCTCCTGTCCTATGTAACCCATCTAAAACATGCATAAGTAACCTCTTTCGACCAGCAGGCTGCATAAGATATTGCTTATCCTGAACTAGGCCACACCACCAAAGAAAAAAATTAACAAACATCGTATTTAATTATTGTATATGCAGTGAAAACACAAGGGAGATAACTTTGGGCATTTCACTGTTGTGTGGAATCTTTAGTATTAAAAATTAAAAAGCTAAAGTTCAAATATGCAGTGAAAATACAAGGGAGGTAACTCTGGGCATTTCACTGTTGTGTGGAGTCTTTAGTTTTGTTTTTTTTTCATCGATTAGTGCAGTGTCCATCATCCTTTTCCAGGACCTCCAAGATTTGTGGCAGGGAGGGAGGAAACTATACTCAGACCGGAGGCCCAGCCCAAATGCTTGCAACAAAGCATACTTCGCTAAAGGCACTTAAGGGCCAGGTGGTGTTGTTAAACGGCGCGACGGATTAAGTCTACCACCTAAGTAGGCCACAGTGGGATTTGAACTCAGAAAGCAAAGGGACAGAACAACAAATCCCGCAAGGCATCTCATCCAATGCTCTGATGAGTTCGCCAATCCACCACCCTACACTGGTACTTTATTCATCTACCTTGAAAGGATGAAAAGGCAAAGTTGACCTCAGCAGGATTTGAACTTAGAGCGCAGTGAGCCGGAACGAATACCGCAAAGCATTCTATCCGACGCTCTAACGACTCTGCCAATTCACTGCCCTATAGTATTAAAAAAAAGAAGCTAAAGTAAGCTCAAATATGTGAAAACGCAGTGAAAACACAAAGGGAGACAACTCTGAACATTTCACTGTTGTGTGGAACCTTTAGTATTAAAAACAAGAGCTAAACTAAGATCAAATATACAGTGAAAACCTGAAAATAATATCTATTTATGACTAATATTATCTATTCATTGCAAAGTATAGTAAGGGAGATAACTCTGGCCACTACAATGTTGCATGAGATCATTGGCAGAAGCATAATCTCGGCATGCCTGTTGAAGTATTAGTGACTGAATCAATGAGTATATAGCGAATTTTATATTTTTGCTGTGCGTGTGCGGGGAGGGGGGGGTGGCTCATTTAATGTAGGCAATTAGAGAATGATGAAAGTAAAGTGGGAGTCATAGTTGGGGTGGTGTGTCAGTGGTGGTGGTCAGTGGTGGTGGTGGTGGTGGTCAGAGATGGGAGTAGTTGTATATAGAGAATGGTGTGGAGTGTATGTGTTGGTGGAGAAGTGGAAGCATAGAGTGAGAGAGGGAGTCAATGATGGTGATTGCTTCTTTAAGAGAGTAGTGTATGGCAAGAGGTGGTGGGAGGGTGACTTGTGTGGTGGTGGTGATGGCGTTGGTAGTGGTGGTGGTGATGATGGTGGTGGTGGTGGTGGTGTGGAGACATGTATGGCCGAGTGGTTAAGAAGTTCGCAATCATAAGATCCCGGGTTCGATCCCATTGCGTGGCATCTTGAGCAAGTGTCTTTACCATAACCTCAGGTCGACCCATTCTTTGTGAGTGAAATTGGGTGGACAGAAACTGTGTGAAGCCCGTCGGATGGATGGTACCGGTAATTAAAAGATCCAGCCTCGTCTCATATTGTGTCATGCTGATTTGGAATTTGGGAATTATGTTAAAGGTATACGTGTCTGTGGAATACTCAGCCACTTACACGTTAATTTAACGAAAAGGAAGTTCAGTTGATTGAACAACTAGATGCTCATGGTTGAAACTGACAGAAGACCCATTAGTGGTGGTGGTGACGGTGGTGATGACAATAGTGGCTGTGATGATAATGATGGTGGTGGTGGTAGTGGTGATGGTGGGGATGATGGTAGTGGTGGTGATGATGGTAGTGGTGCTGATGGTGGCGGTGGCAGTGCTGGTGGTCGTGGTGGTACTGGTGGTAGTGATGGTGCTGCTGGTGGTGATAATAGTAGTAGTGGTGGTGGTGGTGGTGATGATGACGGCAGTGGTGGTGATGGTGGTGGTGGCAGTGCTGGTGATCGTGGTGACGATGGTGATAATAGTAGTGGTGTTTGCAGTGGTTAGAGAGGTAAAGTACTAGAATGGTAGCAGGATGGTTTTTTTTTATTTTTAAGAAGCAACATAACTGAGTGTACCTTTGTTGGTGTTGGTGGTGGTAGAGGTGATGTTGGTGTTATTGTTGTTGTTGTTGTTGGTGGTGGTGGTGGTGTTGGTGGTAGTAGTGGTTGTAGTGGTAGAGTGTAACTTTCCAATGGTGGCTGACATGTAGAGAGTTTTCTCTCCGTCCGGCAACCATCGATTCCGAGAGATGCTAGAAGAATCGGCATCAGACGAAGCCATATCTAAAAAAAACGGGAAGAAGCAGGGAAATGGCAATAAGACACAGGGGTGGAAGGACAGAAGGAAGGAAGGAAGGAAGGAAGGAAGGAAGGAAGGAAGGAAGGAAAGAAGGTAGTAAAGACGGAAGGAAGGTAGGAAGAAAGGAAGGAAGTAAAGACGGAAGGAAGGAAGGTAGTCAGGATGGAAGAAATGAGTAAGTGTGGGTGAGGGAAGGAAATGAATGAGTGAGGGAAAGAAATGAGTGAATGTGAGTGAAAGAAGGAAATGAGTGAGTGAAGGAAATGAGTGAGTGTGAGTGATGGAAGGAAATATGTGAGTGTGAGTGAGGGAAGAAAAATGAATGAGTGTGAGTGAAGGAAGAGACATGAGTGTGAATGGGAGAACGAAATGAATGAGTGTGAGTGAAGTAAGATATGTGAGTGTGAGTAGCAAATGAATGAGTGTGAGTGAGGAAGATACATGAGTGTGAGTGAGAGAAGGAAATGAATGAGTGAGAGTGAGAGAAGGAAATGAATGAGTGAGAGTGAGAAAAGGAAATGAATGAGTGTGAGTGAAGGAAGATGAGTGAGAGTGAGTGAGTGTGAGTGAGGGAAAGGAATAAGTGAGTGTGAGTGAGAGAAGGAAATGAATGTGAGAAATAAGGTTAGAGAGGAGATGGGGGGGGGGAATAAAAGAAAGAAAAAGAGAAGGGGTGGAAGAAAGAAAGGAAAGAAAACAAAGAGAAAGAAAGCCACAAAGAACAAAGAAAGAAAGCAATCCACCTCCTCCCATCTATTGAGCAAGAGATACTACAGTGTGTGTGTGTGTATGTGTGTGCATTGAGGATCATCTTTATGTCTTGCCAACTGAGTGAAATATGCTTCACTGAGGAGGTCTTATAAGACTGAAACATGTCTGTTGTTCTCTCACCAGTTGGCTTTAAAGACCAGATCCACTCCTAGCTGCATCGTCTTTGTTGTCCAAAAATTTCAATTGGCTGACCTTATTGGAGTTATCTCCCCTCTCTTCGTTGTTGTTTTTAGGATTTATATATGTATGTATGCATGTGTGTGTGTGCGTGTTTGTGTTTGTATCTGTCGTTACACTTAAAGACACCAGCATCGCAAGCGTTGATACCATCAGCACCTCTGGAACCACCACCACCACCACCACCACCAGCGTCAGAACCACTACTGGCATATGGCACTGTTGTAAACACTACCACTTACACCACCACCACCACTATCGTGGCTTATCAGAGAGTAAACAATAAGGACAACAACAACAATAACAATAACAAGAGTATTTGAGGCCACTGTCATTTCTATCAGTGCCCAAACCCTCCATCACCACTGCCGCAACAACAACAATAACAGTTTCATTTACATAAGCTTTTGACTAACCAGCACCACAAACACCAGAATTGGCACCACTACCACCAACACCACTACCACCACCACTTGCAACCAATCACCAGCACCATCATCACCATCATCACCAGTAACAATAGACTGCACCATTACCACTACTACAAACATCACTGTTGCCATTATACCTTCAGTCCCTGATGGAAAATTGTAGATAAATGTTGCCAGGTGACTGACAAAAATGATGACAAGGATTCTTTACATTGTGTCAGGCCAAACATTTATAGGCGTGGCAAAACATTTAGAGGTGTGGCAAAACATTTAGAGGTGTGGCCAAATGTTTACAGCTGTAACCAAATGTTTAGAGGCGTGGTCTATCATTTATAGATGTGACCAAACATTTATAGACGTAGCCAAACATTTAGAGGTGTGGCGAGCGAAAAATTTATAGTTGTAGCCAGACATTTAGGTGTGACCAAACGTTTACCAGTGTAGCGAAAGATTTAGAGGAGTGGTTGATCATTTATAGTTGTGGCCAATCATTTATAGTGGTAGCTAAACATTTAAAGGAGTGGCCAAACATTTAGAGGTGTGGCCAAACATCTAGAGGTGTGGCCAAATGTTTATAGGCAAGTGTGAGGAAACAGTTGCAGCTGTAGCCAAACATTTATAGTGTACAAATATTTACAGGTGTGGCAAACAAACGTTTTTAAAGCAAACTTACCTTTGGATTCATCCCTTTTACTTGCAAGAATATCTAGAGGGGAATACAGAGAAGGGAAATAATAAATAAAAATGTATATGCACATATGTATCTCTCTCTCACGCTATATATATATATATATATATATATAGAGATAGATAGATAGATTCATTCATATATATATATATATATATACACATACATACATACATACATACATATGTGCATATATACACATTCATTCATATACACATACTTACATATACATCAGTGAACAAACGAGTCAAGAGAGATAAATTATGATTATCTCCCTTACGGGAAGTTTGTCTTAGCGTTTGCTCTTGAGTCGCTTATAAACGATATATGCCAATTAGTATTGTGTATTGAAGAATATTCCAACTATTAACACATGCAAACACATATACGTGCACGCACACACACACACACACACACACACACATACAGACACAGACACACACACTAACCACTATGCCCAGTTCTTTCTCCCCCGAACGTCGGCCCTCTGGAATTTCCACCCTGCACATGTTTTCCTGTACCTGTTGACTTGCAGCTTTTCAAGAGGAACATTAACTGCATTGATATCACCGATCTTGGAGGGCCTGTGAAGGCCATGGGAATAACCCTTTGCTCCAGACCAAACCAATAGTAATAATAATAATAACAGTCTTCCCATTTAAACGCGGTCAAGCTCTCGTCTGCGACGCCACTTGTGGAGACTCGTTCTCGCCACCGATGCTGGCGGCTTCTGCGGCCGACCCCGGTGTCGTGAGTCGCGCGGCCGAGACCAGAAAGACGGCCAAATACCCCGGCCTGGGTGACCGTTTCCACTTCGTTCCCGTCGCAGTCGAAACGTCGGGTATCATAGGCCCGGCCGCTGTGGCG
>JAOPJM010277265.1:0-12165 GCA_027124095.1 Muusoctopus leioderma | reverse complement strand
CATCATCATCGTCATCGTCATCATCATCATCATCATCATCATCATCATCATCATCATCATCATCATCATCATCATCACCGTCTTCTTCCTTACCATCTTCGACAACATGTTTGTCCAACATCATCATCATTATCATCCGAAACATCATTTATCGTCATTTTGTCATCATCATTATAACGGTCGCCGTCAACATTGTCATCACCATCGTCATCGGCATCATCATCATCATCATCATCATCATCATCATCATCATCGCTACTACCAGCACCACCATCCCTACTACCACTACCACCACCACCACCGCCGCCGCCGCCGCCACCATCATCACTGCTACCACCACCACCACCCTCATCACCACCACCCCTATCACCATCGTCATCGTCATCATCATCGTGGACGTCGTCGTCGTCACCACCACCACCACCACCACCACCACCACCATCATCATCATCGTCGTCGTCGTCGTCGTCGTCACCATCACCATCATCATCATCATCATCATCATCATCATCATCATCGTCATTATCGTCATCATCGTCATCAAAACCGTCAACAATGGCAAGCAAGCAAACAACAAAATACAAAAACAAAAGACACAACAACAGCAAGATTAAAACAACAAATATACAAGATGAGCGATAATAAGACAACAACAACAACAGTAAGAAAAGCAACGTCAATAACAATATTATCAACATAAATAACAACAAGAAAAAACAGTGTCTATAGTTGCTGTAGTTAAGGGTATTCTTTTTTGGTCTTTTCGTGTGTGTGTGTGTGTGTGTGTGTGTGTGTGTGTGTGTGTGTGTGTGTGTGTGTGTGTGTGTGTGTTTTGTTTTTTCTTCACTTTTCCATATTTACGATAGAAGGTAATTTTGAATCAAAGATGGCTGACTGATAAAATGGTAGACTAATCTTAAGAAACTGAAATTCTGTTGCTAACGACAGCCTTGACGACACCAGTATTGAGTGGAAGAGAGAGAGAGAGAGAGAGAGAGAGAGAGAGAGGGAAGGAGAGAGGGAAAGAGAGAGAGAGAGATGAAAAGAGAGAAGGAAAGAGAGAAAGAGAAAGAGAGAGAGCGAGATCGACAGGGACACAATGAAGCACAGTTGGAGAGAGAGACAAAGGGAAGATAGACGGGGAGAGAGAGAGAGATGGTGTAGAGATAAGGAGAACAGAACCTGAGATAGTGACAGAAACAGAGAGAGAAACACAAAGAGAGAGAGAGAGAGAGATAGAGAGACGTGGGGGGATGGGTTAGGTAGACAAAGAAAGTGAGAGAGAAACAAAAAAATGAGAGCTAAAGATATATATATATATAAATATATATACAGACAGAGGGGGAGAGAGAGAGAGAGACAGAGAGAGAGAGAGAGAGAGAGAGAGAGAAAGTGTTGGTGACATATATATACCAAGAGAGTGAACAAAAAGATAGAGAGAAGCAGAGACAAAGAAACCGAAAGAGGACAGAAGGAACGTGAGGGGGAAATAGGAAAACGTATAAGGCTTTGTTGAGATATGTATAGTTAGGTTTCTGTGTATGTATTAAGAATGATTGTATAGAAATGTCTTACTGATTTGGTGTACTTCCTCATTCATGTGTGTGTGTGTGTGTGTGTGTGTGTATTCTTTATTTAGTGACTAGTTTACAGAGTTAAGTTTGTTTCTATTCTAAGTGAAATCTGATCACAAGTTGTGATCAGATTCACTTAGAATCGAAACAGAATTATCTCTGTAAACTAGTCAGCAAATAAAGAATATGACATACTCTACTTCCTGAAGTATTGAGCACTTTATTTTATATATATAGAACACGAAATAAAACTACATAGAAAAACATTAGCTAATAACACTATGATCCTTTATAGAATTTCACAAACACACACACAACATAAAGAAAAAACTAGAAGATTAGCTATGGAAGATTTATTAATAGCGAAATACAAACCAAATATCAACACACAGATATAGCACCCGTGAAATAAACCATGAAAATAAGCAGTAGTTAACCATTAAAAAATTTTTAATCTAGCGAAGATGATTTTATCAGTTACAACATCATTCCCATTATCCTTTGCTGCCAACTACAAAAACGCGGCAATTATATTGTTACATGCTACGTGTTCGAGTTAAATCATTGCTATTAAAATTTGTTCATATTTCCTTATTAGTCCTTTATGTTTAGTTTGGAACACTAATGTTCCTAACTCTAACATTTCAGGACCTTCTCGATTTTATTTTTTGAATGAAGCGGTGATAGCGGCAATATAATTGTAAATATGATGCGTTTTTTTCTTAGTATAAATATTCTATATTTCAATGGGAATGAGATGTTATAACGTTCATATTTACATATTTGTTGGGTTTTTTTTTCTTAGTATAAATATTCTGTATTTTAATGGGAATGACATGTTATAACGTTCATACTTTTTCTTTAATGCTATAAGCGGAGTAAGTGAAGTGAATTAGCTTCAAATGGAAATTGAAACCGCCATATGACTGTTTGCTACATGGATAGTAAACAAATTTATTATATCCAGGATCTCTGTGAACAGATTACACAAGTCGTTTTGTTCCAGTTCAAGCCTGATCGAGTAGACCTATGGTCAAACATATTCTATCCGTGACCATCCCGTCATTTTAGGGCTATTTAGAACTATATTATATAATGTGTACTTTCCGTTTAAAGACAGTAGTGTATGATTTGAGTGAAATTTGGTTGCTATTTATAACAGGTAGAGCAACCACGTAGAGGCTCTCTCGTTGGCTCTACACGTGTTGTTGTTATTAATGTTCTGCAATTGCAGTGCAGTTACAGAAACGGTAGAGCACTGGACTAAATGTTTTACGGTATTTAGTTTTGTATCTGATCCTATTTTAAGTTCAAATCTTATCACAGTCAACATTACTTCTCATCCTACTAGGGTCGATAAAATAAAACATGTTCTCAGACAGATCTGATCCACTATATCTATCTTTAACAAATTTCTGGTCTAATTTTTCTTCTACAAAGTAATGAAGTAGCTGAAACATCAAAGCGACAGATTAAATGCCCTACGGTATTTCGATTTTTCCCTTTATGTTCTGAGTGTTTAAATCCACCTAGAATCGATTTTGCTTTACTCTACCCCTCCCTCCCCCAATTTCAATAAATTAAACACATGGTATGAACTGGGGTGGATTCAGATGATTATACTCCTCCCCCGGTTTAGTTAAGGTAGTTGAGACATCTCACTCACGATCAGGGCTGTGGAGTTGGCACACAAAACTTTCGACTCCGACCCCACTCCGATTCCTCAGTTTATGGTACCTCCGACTCCGACTCCTCTATTTCTACTTAGATTAATCATATATTTCTCATAATGAATGAAAGCACACAACACACATGGCCACTGAGAATCATCAGGCTACGTTTTAGCACCCTAACCTGTACAGTTTGGGTTTAAAGGCTATAGCTATGCTATTGTGGCTTTTTTGAATATTATTTATTAAAGAAATCTCAAACAATAAAGCACAAGACAAAACTTGCAAAATTAAGAAAAGGGGCTGTTTTTATCAAAAGGCTTATATAAAGTAAAAGAATATAAAAGAAATAAACTATAAAAATACTACAAAAGAAAATCAGGAACATCTTTGTTTACCAGTTCAAAAATCTAAAGTACAGCAAAGTTAAAACTAAAAGTTTGAACACATAAAGTAACTTAGAAAAATGACCATTTTAAAAGAAATAAACTCAATCAGATACACATCCCTTCCTTTTCTAAAGCATTGCTTGATTATAAAATTAAAATGAATGTAACCTGAAAGATTCCATTATAGGAAATAAAAATGATATAGTAAAAAATTGAAAAGTTTATCCCTACAAAATTTATTAATAGAATAGGGGTTAAATCAAAAATCCAAATCCAAAATTTACTAACATCTTATTCTTCGGAACAGAATTGCTTCTATCAGATCCTCCTTTATAGAAGTCCTTAAATCTAATTTGATTATTTTTAGTGCAGAAAACAGTCAAATTAGTATCTGCGAAATTGGAAACTTTAACGCTTTATATTACAATTTACATTTAGTTTGAGTCGGAGTCGGTAAATATGTACAGACTCCGACTCCAATAATTGCTTCCGACTCCACAGGCATGCTCACGATGTCTCACAATGTCTTCTTTCTATTCAGGCAGAGAAAGACGTTGTTCTTATACGCCATGGCAGTCAAAGGAAGGCTTGAAAGGAATCAGCAGAATCTCTTATCAAAATCCAAATAACCAGTTTTCGGTGACGTAAGAGTGCTAATAATAATTTCTAACATAGGCACAAGGCTACACATTTTGGGGGAGGGGGTTGTCGATTGAATCGACTCTAGTGCTTCACTGGTATATCATTTTATCGTACCCGGAAGGATAAAAGGCAAAGCTGACCTCGGCGTGATTTGAACTCAGAACATAAAGAGCCGGAACAAATAGCGCAAGGCATTGTTTCCAACTCTCTAACGATTCTACCAATCCATCGCTCTTGAAAGGGCTAATAATACATACATCCCCTACAAATCTATTACTTTGTACCAAATCGTTATTATTTGTGTTTTGGGGCAGACCCAGTAGGTTCTGCATGAGCAGGTCCATAGCCGGATTATATATTAGATACAATAGAACCATAACCTTCAATTATTTATGAACCAACGAAAATTATGGCATTATGAAAAATATGCTTTAGAAATTTGTAATTTATATTTCAGAGTTGAAGATGAGGGTTAATTTATATTGCTAATGGGCAAATGTCGAAGAATCGTGATAAACTTCTAGTGAGACAAGTCTGCCATGCAAGCAGGTTCATTACTGATTGAGACATTTCACTTCTCTAATTCCTCGTACCTGTGATTTCCAGTAGTAGTCCAGAGACCCCAGCTCCGGAGTGGGCATGGTCAGATCGATCTGACTTGTTTTTTTTTGTCAGACTTCATAAAAACAAACCTTTACGTCGTAATTCAACTATTCACTAAGAGTTACGGAACATGTTCATTCAATATGACCTACGTAGACAAGGTACTTAGACTTTACAATCATCATGATCTGGCACTGTGTAGACCGACCTATGATACAGCGGTAGCTGATCGAATGGCGTATTTATTCGGAATTTGTACCTAAGGCTGTGGAGAATTGGACTAAGTGCGTCATGAACTTCCACAGCCTAAAAGGGGAAGTCTTTGGTTAGAATATTTAAGTTGCCAGTACTTATGCTGCAGTCTTCGAGAGACCAGATGTTCAGAGTTTCTTTGAAGATTTTCCGTTAGTCACAATTTTTCCCGTAAAAAAGTGTGCCACAATTCTAACAACATATCAAACCCTTAGAAACTAAGTATTCGCTCAGCAGTGAGTAGATGCTGCTCGTGTCTGTGTTTGAAGTATAGTTATTGTGTAGGAATGTGTATTGCATGCATATATCCATCCAGATGAGTCAAACGGAGTCTTCATCGTTCGATTAGTTAATTGAAGTAGCTGAATATAATTCAGTCAGCATTTCTAGCTTGCTACGTGACTATTTTATGATGTAGTTTTGTTGATCGGTAATTATGATTGAAAATATGAACCTATAATAACAAACAAAAATATGTAAGGTCTGTATTAATTGCCGTGTGTGTTCTCCTTCTGCGTATTTTTGATGAGTTATTTGCATATTCAAAGCAGTTGCACGACTTTCGTTTTCTATCCTCGATATAGAACAATATTAAGTCCGTTGTGTTTGCATCCTGTAGACGTTTTGAACTAAGTACATAAAGTATTCTGTTTGATTTCCTACTGTCTCATCCAACTTTACCATCACCACCACAACCAACAACAACAACAATAAAGAAAACATAATAATAATAGTTTCCAACATAGGCACAAGGCCAGAAAATTTAAAGACGGTGGGGGTAAGTCGATTATATCGACCCCAGTACTTGATTGGTACTTTGTTTATCGAGCCTGGAGGGATGAAGGGCAAAGTTCACCTCGGTGGGATTTGAACTCAGAAGGTAAAGAGCTGGTACATATACCGCAAAGTATTTTGTCCGATGCTCTAAGGATTCTACCAATCTACCGCCCTAATGATAACAATAATGATGATAATGACAACAACAACAACAACAACAATAATAATAATAATAATAATTTCTTTATTGGCCACAAGGGCCCAAAGACTTTGGGGACAGTACAAAAGACGGAATACAACATAATGAGGGTTTACATGAAATCATGTAAAAAGAAAATAACAACAACAGATGACAATAAAATACCAACGGGGAAATGTCCATAATTGAGGGGACAGCCATCTAAAGCCAATCAAAGAACCTTACGGATCCAGGATTACCCTGACCACCAAGGGCAAATGCCCTCTCCCAGCTGTCATTTTCCAGCCTACAGGCGCATGCTGAGTGTAGTCCCATTTACTTGGGCCATTTTCGCTACACTCACCCACCTTTCAACAAATTTACTGTGGGAGGGGGCAGCACCTTCCTCTCCACTTTCACTCTACTCTCGAACTGAAAGTTAAAAAAGTCGATGGCAGCTTTTGGCCGAAAAGGAAAGTGTCTGTCTTCAGTCCTTTCAGTCGCCTCGACTACACAACTTCTTTCGCCATATAGCCACCAGATAAATAACGTCGTACATAGGCACAATGCCAGAAACTTGTGGGGAGAGAACAGTCGATTATATAGACTTCAATACTTGACTGGTACTTTATTTTATCGACCCCGAAAGGATGAAATACTAAGTCCACCTCGGCGGTATTTTAACTCACGTAAAGGGCCCTAACTAAATACCGTAAGCCATGTTGTCCGTCGTTTTAACAACTGTACCAATCCGCTGCTCTAACATAATAATAATAATAAAGATTTCTTATAAAGGCACAAGGCCACATATTTTTGTTGGCGAGGTATAGTGGATTAGGTCGCCCCCAACACCTGTCTGGTACTTTTTTTTATCGACCCCGAAAGGATGAAAGATAAAGTTTATCTGGGTATGATTTGAACTCAGAAAGTAGAGAAACATAATTAATTAACTCCAGGCGTATTTTTATTGGTTTAGTTCGGAGAAAGGGGCCGTGCCCATGGCCTTCGCAGATCCACCGAGAACGGTGAGATTAGATTAGTGCTGTAACGTTCCTCTTGAACAGTTGCAACTCGACGGCTGCAGAAAAAAACATGTGCAGGGAGTGAATTCCAGAGAGTTGGCGTTCTGGGTAGGAAGTAATGGGTGAAGTGGTAAATGTGAGGACGGTAGGTGGGGTGGGATGGACACAATATGGGTGACACAACACCAGCCAGCTCAGAGAACAGAGGCCACTGTAGTTGCAGTAGAAAAGGTAGAGAGCAGAGATAGTACGGTTGGAGTGTGTTTGTTAGCAACTTCATGTCAATAAATCGGGTAGCCTTTTTGTGGTTGCAGTCTAAGATGTCTCTGTGTGTAGTACCAGCGCCACCACAGATGTGGGGGGGGGAGTTCTCTATTCTGCGTCTCACCTGGGTTTTGTAGAGAGTTAATATTTGTTGGGGGCTAAAGTATTTTCTGGCTCTGAAGAGGAAGGCCAGTATTTGTGATGCAGTCTTTGCTTGCTTTTTGAGGATGTACATTCACCAGGAGAGATCTTTAGTGTTGGTGAGGCCTAGCATTTGTAGCGACATTGATGGCTCTAGTTGGGTGCTATTCTTGTAAATAAGTAAAGGACTCATTAGTTAATGTAATTCTGCACACTCCTGAAAATACGTAGTGGTCGTGGCTGAAATGCCTTTGATCATATGTCTGTTGAATGTCAGGATTGACCAGAGGCTAAACGACGACGACACTAACGAATCACAAATTAAACCAATGCCAAACAAATTCAGACCAAAACAAACATGATAAACAATATAAAAGAAAAACCTTATCAGACGGCCCAAGAATGTTGCTGTTCTTGTTGTTGTTGCTTCTGCTGCTGGTGGTGGTGGTGGTGCTGCTGGTGGTGCTGGTGGTGCTGCTGCTGCTGCTGTTTAGCCTAAAACCAAGGTTTATTGTGCAGATCAAAGGAGTTCCAGTCGTGGCCATCCCGCCTTTTTGTATATCTAGAACTACATTGTTGAATGTGTCCTTTCTTTTTGTGATTTGGGTGAATTTGGCCGTCGTGTGAACACACAGAGGCTCCCTCGGTCATACTTAGAAGTTGAGCCATGAAAAGTATGAAATGCAAAATGTCGCTTCACCAGAAACGAATAAACTGGGGTTTGATAAAAATGATGACAATTTAATGTAAAGGCTGGGACCGTATTGCTCAAAACCCGCAAATATAACAGAAAAAATAAAAATAGCCTCGAGAGGAAGATGTTCCATACTACGTGCATATGTTACAGCTTCACTCTACCTACAAAACGAAATTAATGCCAACGAAGGAGCCTCTTGGTTGTTACTCAACCTACTAGAAACAGCAGCCAAATCTCCATCAAATCGCACCCCAACCGTCTTAGACAAGAAAGAGCGCATTAAATAATGTAGTTCTATGTATACTACGTCTGAAAATAAGACAGGGTGGTCACGGCTGGAACGCTGTTGCTCATCGGTTAGCTCGATCAGGGCAGTCCTGGGGCTAACCAACAACAACAAAAACAACAACAACATACGCGTATAATATCAGGTGATAGAATAACTCTGATCTACAAATAACTTTCGATTCCAACAGACAAGTTAATTTAAGAAGATGCATAATGAAAATCAAAAACAAACAAAAAACATATCAGACATAGAAATAGAACACTTCAAAAAAGGAATAAATAATGAAAATAGAAACGAAAAACAAACAACAAAAATAAAAACAACCAAAATAGAAATAATGAAAACAAAAACAATAAACAAAGAAAAACAAAGAAAATTAAAGCATTGAAACTAATAAACATTGAAAAACTAATCAGAAAGACAGACCTATCTTCCTGATTATGTTTTCAATGTTTATAGTTAAACTCAAACAGCGTGGAAAATCAACATACCGACAAAGACAGTAAATAAAAGATTTCTTAATCCTTAATGAGATCGGCAACAAAAAGACAAATGGAAAAAAAAATAAAACACAAATGTTTACAAAAATATAAAATAACAAAAGAAAAAAGTCACAGAAGTACCGAAATCAAAGAGCGCCTATGACAAGAGATTTTTGTAAAATCACAAAGAATGAATCGTTATAAAAAAAAAAGAAGAAAAAAAAGCGGCAACGTGTTTTTGAACGAAACAATTTGTCTGGAATTCTAAATGACTTTTTTTTTAAAAACCAAAAATGAAATAAAAATGAAATAGAAATCAATGGAATACCAACACCAAGATAAGTAGAATACTTATAGGGATGATGTATACACAGCAGATCAGTCGGCACTGGTGAGATTACTGAAAACAAGCGCAAAACCAGGAAAATGATGGCAAGAAATAACAACCTAAGCAGTATTCAATATACTATAAAATATAAATAACCATAACTGGAAGACATCTGTAAATGACAAAGAGCTAAACTTCTGGCTAAAATATCTAATAGGGTTATCCATTAAGTACTTGTAAAGTTATTCAACAATTTACGGAAAGAGCCAGAAAGAAACAATACGTAAAATGGTTCCCTGGAAAAAAACCTCCTAATTCCAAAGATGGAAGAAAAAAACCTACGAATTCATAACCTGTCTGCTTATCTGCTTGCATGCCTGTCTGTCTGTCTGCCTGCCTACAGTATACAATGCCTTAACAGCAATATTATCTCAAAGGATAAATTGTCACCTGGAAAAACAAAAAAACAACAACAACACACTTCTAGAAGAACAGAAAGTAGCCACAAAGGCTCAACAAAGCCATAACTGAAGAGTGTTGGAGAAGAAAGAAATGACTGAGCATGCCATGGATAGATTACCAGCAAGGCGTTTGACAATGTTCTCCACTCGTGAGTTCTGGAAACATTAGCTATGAGTAAAGTAACTCCAATAACAAGGAGGTGTACATCAAGCATGCCACACGAGTAAACGGCAGACAGGGGTACAAATCCAAACAAAAGAGGTAATATGGAAATAAAACCAATCCCTATCAAAAACAGAGTATTGCAAGGAGACTCCTTCATTGCCGCTGACAGCTGTAGCGAAAACTCTAAACATGACAGGACAAGCTAACGAAGGAACATCTACGTGGTCACTCGTCCTGCTAGAAATAGCAACCAAATCTCATTCAAATCACACCCTACCGTCTTGGGAAAGCGAAGAACATTTGATAATGCAGTATTGGATACCTCTAAAATGACGGAATTATCATTGGCGGAATACATTTGATCATAAGTCTGCTCAATCAGAACCGACTTGGAATTAAACAACAACAAACTTATTAGATGTGAATACAGGTGCTATGGATTGACAATCAATCATCGCCTCAAACTGTAAGCTGAAGAAGACGAACAACTGAACACTATGTTATACGACATTAGGATTCAGTATGGAAATTGAAATTCGGTTTAGAGGAAAATTAATAAAAACCAATAAATATTATCATGTTAGGTAAAGAAACTGATATAACAGAATTACATATACTCTCACACAGATGATACTACGCTTCTCTCCTCCTTAACCTTTTCCACACGAATCCTAGTCACCTCGTGCCAGACTTTTATTGGTTCCACGAACAGGGATATTGGGAATATGATAATCTACACTGTTTCAACAGTACCTACTCACAATCGCTACATATATCAAGGAAAACATTATTATACTTCACTCTCCCTACACTTTAAAATCCTAAAACTCGATACAAACGCTAGATCTCACTATCTTTGATGATTTCATATAGTGACCTCACATATATAACATTGCTAAACCCGCATCCCCCAAACTAAACTTCCTCTGAGCCCTGAGCTCTGATCAGTTGGTGACCCTTTAGAAGGCTCTACACAGAGCTTATACAGAGCTTATGTTGCGTCTACACAGGCAAACAATCTCAAGGAGCATTCAGGCTGAGTGGGAAATATTTACTACCCAAAATCTTTACAACCACGAGGCCATAGATGTGCTTTCTGCATTTTCTACTGTTACTACTGCTACGAATTGCTACTTCCAGTCCAGGTGCATTATGGTGTATTAGATGAAGGCTGGCAGCCACCCATTTGCAATACATACAGACATTTACACTTGTGCCTCGTATACTGAATTTGAATGTTTTAGCCGAATAAAACGGTCAATTCTCGGCAACTGTTTCTCGTTACAATAACTACAACGGCTTCTACTTTGAACTAGCCAGCTTCGACACCGCCTTCTCAAAAATCCACCCGATGCACTCGCCTTTCACCATTTCTATTGTGTTTCATCTCCTAAACCGCATACTAAACATTTTGCCCAAGTTTTCCTCCCGAGAACTGCAGATCACTGTAATTCTCTCACTGCTCGCACTTTTCCTGCAAACATCAACTTGCAGACGTTTAAACTGAACATCTGCATCGATCTCACCAGTCTGGGAAATGCTGTAAAGATCGTGGGCCAGTCAGTCATGTATGAAAACTCGCTGAAGCAACAAAATGATACCAGCAAATACATATACACACACATTTCCACAGCTTCACATGAACGTGCTGCTATGCAGCATTTACTCCGCCTTCTCTTTATTCCATTTTCTTTCTCCATCTCTTTTAGCGTTTTGTTGGTTTTGTGTGATTATATCTCTGTTCTTGTCTACAAAGGTGTGGCATGATCTGACTGATAGTTTTCTTAGTTCATCGTTACTCAGTAACAATAATCACTTACCAATTATTGTTTATTCAATAACAGTATGTTTTCTCCAGTCTCTCCTGAATTCTCTTCCTACATTAAAATCTCTTTAATTCATCTTTACCAAGTGATAACAGACTTTAACTTGGGTATTTATTTATTTCATATACTTTATATCGCAGTTGGTGAACAATAGCTTCGTTGGCTACAGGTTTCTAACGGACCAATTGCTGGTTCACTACATTTCTGATGGCAAGAGTGACAAGAGAGTGTCTGTAACTCAGTAGAGAGCACATATCGTAAAAGACTTCGTTTGAATAGCACCGGTTCTTCGGTTTACACACTCCGCTGATGTACAGATAAAATCATACACATCACACACACACACACACACACACACACACACACACACACACACACACACACACACACACACACACACACAC
>JAOPJM010277161.1:0-12165 GCA_027124095.1 Muusoctopus leioderma | reverse complement strand
GTTTCCATCCACCAATTTTACTAATAAGGCATAGATCAGCCCAAGGCTATAGTAGAAGACACATGCTGTCCAATGTGCCACCTGAAACCAGGTGGTTGCCCAAGGCTATCGTAGAAGACACATGCCCAATGTGCCACCTGAAACCAGGTGGTTGCCTATCCACGTGGTTTATTCATTTGTCAATAACGATTTCTACACGACAACACAAAAGAAGTATATTGTTGTTGTTGTCTTTGCTGTTTAGTCACAAGTCGATTGAGTAGACCAATGACCAAAGACATTCTAACCATGACATTCCCATCTTTTTCTCCTTGTTGTTTAGCCCTAGGTCAGTCCTGATAACGCAGACCTATGATCAAAGACATTCCAGTCACGACCATCCATTCTTGTTTTCAGAAATAGTGTATCCAAAGACCCATTATCCTTCCTTTTTCAAGATGTTAGGGTGTAATTCGAGGAAGAATTGGCTTCTATTGCTCGCTGGTCGCACTGCCACATAGAGGGTTTTCTCGTTAGCTCGTGGGTGAACAAGATTCACTATATCTCATTCATCTTGAGGTCTGGCAGTACTGGTAAAGACTATGCTTCGCTGAGGAGGTATAATAAGACTGAAATATGTCCGGAGTTGTCTCCCGTACTACCAAAGATCAAACTCACTCCCCACTACATGCCGCATTCTATTTCTAATTACTTTTAATTAATATAAATTTCAGATTTGTTTCCCTTGCATTTCTTGACCAGAATTAATCATTAAGCAGAGGCGTAGCAAGAGGTGGGGCGAGGGAGGGGAAGCAGTCTTCTCCAGGTGCAGGTGTGAAGGGGCGACAAATGTTCCTCTAGTCTTATCATGCCTGCTAATTACGGTGGGGGGTGGGGGCACCAAAAGTATCTTTGCCCTCGGACGCTGAGTCATTGCTACGCCACTGGTCATTGGCGGATCTACTATGAAACTAATCAGGTTTAAGCTTCAGGGCCCTAGAGCAACTAGAGTTGCCCCTATTGTCGCTGGTTGTGAAGGGGGCTCCATAACAGTCCAAGCTTCAGGGGCCCCCACAAAGCATAGGTCCACCACGGACTATGTGTGGAATTATGATTAATTAAAACTTCTAGGTTCACTACATTAAATATGCTAGCACCAACTTACCAACTAGTTTTTCATGCAGAAAGCACCCCTGGACAATCACCCCCCCCCCCCCATATACTTCAGTCATTTTTACGTCCTGGTGTTCAGGCAGGCCATAGAGTAAGTAGTCTGTCACACACACCTACACATAACCATTACGGATGCTACAAAATGTAAACAATAACATACACACACACACACAGCCCCCCACCCCCCTACCCCTACATATACACCCCGGTAAACATAGATATATTACACATCCTGTTTCAGATATAAAGAGAAGAAGTTTCTTCTGAACCAACAAAGATTTATAGGATGTTAAGAGTTAATGTCATTATGCATTCGATTCCAACGTCTCATTTAACAGCCTTCTGTTTTCTTCACATCCGGTGGGAGAATGCCTTCTTAATATCACATAGCGAGGTCAACTTTGTTTTTAATTCTTCCGGGTATGATAGAATAAAGTTATACTCAAGTACTGAGATCGATTTAATCGACTATAACCCCCCCCCCCATTAACAACATTTGTATACTTATGCCAATGTTAGTTTCCGTTGTTAAATAATGTAAATAAATCACCCCTAAAAAGCTGTTTATTAAATATGTATGTATGTATGCATGCATGCATGTATGTATACATGCATGTATGTATGTATGTATACATGCATGCATGTATGTATGTGATATGAACGTAAAACTTTACTTTCTTTTTGTGTTATTTGATTATTATTATTTGTCTATTTTAGGTAACATTTATTATCTTGTGAAGAGCCTTCATTTGGTCATATCACTTAATGTTTGTTATTCACTATTCTATACAATCATTACAACAGTATGTATGCATGCATGCATGTATACATGCATGCATGCATGTATGTATACATGCATGTATGCATGCATGTATACATGCATGTATGTATGTATGCATGCATGTATTTATGTATGCATGCATGCATGTATGTGTATATTAATATATATATATATATACACACCATTTCTGATTAATTATAACTTTCGACAGATTCTTCACTTTGGTGTAGTCGGTAACATCATCGCCAGGTAGACAACGGACAGGTAATTCGACTATCGGTGAGATATGTTCGCACTTTTCCTCCGAGCAAGCTCGATCGGATGATGATATAACTTTTCAGACGCTATCTAGTACTGTTATCGTATTGTAACATATAATAAATCAATAATCAATAAACTACCTAAAACTTTTAGACTGTAGTTCATCGATTCTGTAAACTATCACCAGCGAATTAAGGTAACCTTGAAGTTAATCGAATTTCCGTAGTCTTGGTCTTCTATTATAATTCCAATCACATCTAGCTAGGATGATTTATAGGAATATTAAATCGACCTCAGTACTTTGACTGGTATTTCATGTTATCGACCCCGGAAAGATGAAAGCAAAGTTGACTTCGGCGGATTTGAACTCAGAATGCAAAGAGCTATGACTAAATACCATAAGGAATTTGTCCGACGTTCTAACGAGACTACCAATCCACCGCAGTCGTTTCAAACCTTTCCCCCGGTGTCTCTGAAAACCAAGTCTACAACAAAACAAACAAACAAAAAACAAACTTCGTTTACTTCCAAATAAATTATCATTACTAGCCGAGTACCCGTCCTACAGACTGAAACAGTTATATGTGAGCAGAAATTCTCGTTTCACGTCAACTCTTAACATCCTGTAAAAAAATTGTCTAAGTCCTGTAATGACTAAGCAGAAAATGCCTAAAAATGGGGTTTTTTTGTAGCTTATTTGTTCTGAAATTTACAGTTAAGAAACACAGGTTCTTGGGGTGTTTACACACAAACATATTTCACTTTCAACATATATATATATATATATATATATATATATAGCTCAATGATATATATCAATTTGATGATATGGTGTCATGTGGAACCGGGTCCTACAGGATGTTAAGAGTTTTCAAATGACTTCAGTCGTATTACTGGTACACAGTAGCCCCAGAATTAAAATATCATGATTAGACATTTCTAGTGTGATCGTTGTATTGTATATTAACATTATATTAGGGTATAATGAAGGACGAATCCCGAAACGATTTACCAAAACGTTGACTCCTCCCAGTGTCGTGTAGGCCCGCCTTAACTAACTAACCGATCTTCTGAATTAGTTTGTTGTATTATCGCTTAATTTTTGTAATTTTTTTCAACCCCCACCCTGAAATTAGGGTCCATCCGCAATCCGAATTAGGGTTAGGTTTTGAGGTGAGGAATAGTTTACGGCTACCACGTGACACCAACAAACTAATTCAGAAGATCAGTTAGTTAGTTAAGGCGGGCCTACACAACAGTGGGAGGAGTCAACTTTTTGCTAAATCGTTTCGGGTATGGGTCGACATGATACCCAGAATAAGTACCAGACTTAAAAACTCTCGAAGGCGATGCCCCAGCATGGCCGCAGTCAAATGACGGAAACAAGTAAGAGTATATATCATTACTTACATCCGCTTTCCATGCTGACATGTGTTTGACAGGTGATTTCGGTCCGTGTCAGTTCTTACTTGGAATCACCACTCTCCTATACGGGCCAAGGGACCACGTCTCACTCGTACTTTTCATTTGGCTTGATTTGTGCGGTTGGATGCCCTTCCTATCACCAACTCTTTACAGAGTGTACTGGGTGCATTTTATCATAGCACTAACATATCCTGTCCTCGACACGATTAAAACCCCTCTCTACCCTATGTTGTCTCTGATTCCATCGCCAACCACTTCACAGATTGTACTGAGTGCACTTCGGCGTGGAACCAGCATTAAAGAGGATGACTTGGTCTCCTGCAGGCTGAATCCTCTCTACTCCACACTGTATCTGCTCCAAGGTGGCCGTTACTTCACTTATTTATTTCCACCTTTCTAATGAATGTTTCAAAAACCTGCCTGTGATCATAGATCTGCTCAGTCAGGGCTGACCTGGAGCTAAACGGCAATGAGCTACTACATTCGACCTGCTAGAAATAGCAGTCAAATTTCCCTCAAATTTTCACTCTACCGTCTTGGAAAGGCGACATTGGATAATGTAGTCCTAGATAGACATATAGACATTGCCCCAGAAGAGGACGGCCTAGGTCGTGGCTGGAATTGGGTAACCGGTACTTTAGAGTCTGAAATAAACATTTTTTCAAAACAAAAAGTAACACGTCCAATTCATTGTGGATGTGTAAAAGCTGAACTTTTTTTTAAGTGTTCCAACCATAACCATCCCACTTTTTTTTTAACCAAATTTCCCTCATGCCACACTATACCATCTTTTTTTACTTTTTATTTTGGAAAAAAAAAAGAAAAGGACACATTGGAGAATGTAGTCACAAATACAGTATGTCTGAAAAATCAAAGATGGGATGGTCATGGGTGGAATGCCTTTAATCATAGGCCTGCTGCATCAGAGCTGACCTGGAGCTAAACAACAATAACATTTATATTTCTAGGAAATTGAGTGACCCCATAGAGGATTCCTCGTTGGTTCAATGAGTTTGTTGCTAGTTGTTATTGTTGTTTAGCTCCAGGTTAGCTCTGATCCAGCAGACCTATGATCAAAAGCATTCCACCCATGACCACCTCATCTCTTATTTTTCCGGCAGTTGTATTACATTGAAATAAATCCTATTAAATATTACTTTGTATCAAAGTGCAGCTACTTTCATTTAGCAGCCGGTGACCTGTAAAGTTCAATTTATTCAGACAATCCTTTATATCTACAGTTTATCAGGTATCCTAGAGATAAGTCCAATTCAAAGCCAGTGAAGTAAAACGTAAAACCAAAACATGAAACGGAAACAACAAAATGTACTTAGTTCTGTTTATTATACAAATCACAAGCAAATTTACTTTTTGTGCATGCCTGGATGGTCATTCAACTGGAATGCATAGTGGGTTATATATTAAACCATATATTGACTGGATGTGTAATGTTAGTGTGCTTGAATGATGGAGCACAAATGTACTGAGGGAAAACTTGGTATAAGAGCAATCAGATGGTAATGTACAAGAAAGAAAACTTCGCTAGTAGGGGCATGTGATGTGTATGGAGGATGTCAGTTGTATAAAGAAGTGCCGAGTGCTCCAAGTGGAAGGAACCTGTGATAAAGGGATACCGAGGAAGACATGGAACGAAGTGGTGATGACTGAGCTCAAGAAGCTGAACCTCACAAAAGAGATGACAAGGGCTGTGACGAGTGGCAATCTGCAGTGCTAGAAAAAACCCACCCACCCATTCAGGCATCGTAAAATGGACATTAACATGGAGGTTGGGATTTGGATCTGTGTGTATTCAACCACCCCCATCACCCTTTATCACTCTGCCTCTTCCCCATCATGATGCCCGTGTAACGAGGGATGGCATCGGATCTGTCCATATTCAGTCACCCCTATCATCGAGTCTTTATTGCTAACCACCACTACTCCTTCCCTTATCACTCATATTGACATCCATCACTCTCACACATTACTCCCTCCATCACTCATTGTTGACATACATCTCTCTCTTTTTCTCTCACTTCCATTACTCCCTTTTCCATCACCCTGTCTCCCTCCTATCACTCTCTTCCCCCATCACACCACTCAATCAATCTCCATCCAAATGACCAATATGTAGCTGCCTATCACTGTCTTTCTTCCATTACTCCCTCCTCTATCACCCTCTTACCCCTATCTTTCTGTTTCCCCTATCATTATCCCATTTTTATCACCCTCTCGCCCTAGTTCTCTCTCCTTCTTCACTCTCTTCTGTTCAGCCTCCCAGTCATGTTGCCATGAACGAATGGAGACAAAATAGATTAGAAAGGAGTCCTAAGTCTTGCCAGGGTCAAGGCAACCTCTCTAGTGTTGTTGCCACAATAAAATACACTCAGTAGACTCTGCAAAGTAGTTGGCAAACAAACAGAGTCAACGTAGAGTAGAGAAGGCTTTTTAGTCTTACTAAAGACAAGACACCCTCTCTAGTGCTGGTGCCATGATAAAATACACCCAGTACACTCTATAAAGTGGTTGGTGTTAAGAAGGGCATCCAACCATAGACACCATGCCCTAAATGGAATGTACAAGTGAGACGTGGTCCCCAACCCATCTAGGAGGGCAATAATTCCAAATAAGAACTGACTTGCACCTTGAGGACCTGTCCAACCCATGCAAGCATGGAAAGTAGACATGAAATGATGATGATGGTCATGGCTGGAATGCCAAGCAGGTTGTATATAAAAATTGAGATTGTAGCAGGTAGCATATAAGCAGAAACTAAGTACATTTCATCATTTCCATTTCTTGTTTTGGTTTTTCCTTTTACTTAATTTTTTATGTGTTTCAAGTAGACTGTTATCTCTGAGATGCCCAGTTTATCAATATAGAAATGTAGCAGAATGTCCACTGTTAAATCTCTACATTTTAAATGTCCTCTATATCTTATACTGTTTCATTATTATTTCAGAATATCAGATGACATTGTCATAGAAGAATATTTTACTTCAGATACATCATCAATATTTATCATCTTTTAAAGACTAAAGGAAGATGTTACAGAGAACAGATATAGCCCTGTTTATATAAATCTATGCTGGAGTTACTGTGAAATATTTCCTCTGAACTGAGACTAACAGCATAATTTCTCTAATTCATTGTCTGGAATGTGTACAAGATGGTTTTGCATTCTAAATAAACTTGGACGAATTTACAAAGAATTTTGCAGCATCTTCATGTATCGTGAAAGATCACAGTTGATGGAAATATTGTAAAAGAAATATTTGTTAGGAAGAATAAAATATAAAAACATAAAGAATATAAAATACCCATATATTGTGGGGTAAGTAGAAAAATTATGGAAAATGAATTATGTGAGAAACAGATTAAATGTGAAACAGACTCTAGAAGGATTGATTTTCCTGATGAAATGTTGAAAGAGATAGAAAAAACATCATACCACTGTGGTTTCTGTAAAAAGTCATTCTCTCAAAGAGGTAACCTCACTACTCACAAACGTATTCATACTGGAGAGAAGCCATATCATTGTGATATATGTGGTAAATCTTTCTCTCAAAGTGGGATCTTAACTAAACACAAACGCATTCATACAGGAGAGAAGCCATATCACTGTGATATCTGTGGTAAATCATTCTCACAAGGGTGGGTCTTAACTAAACACAGAAGCACTCATACAGGAGAGAAACCATATCATTGTGATGTCTGTGGTAAATCATTCTCAGAAAATGGTAACCTTACTAAACACAAACGTATTCATACAGGAGAGAAGCCATATCGCTGTGATATATGTGGTAAATCATTCCCTGTGACAGGTAACTTAACTGCTCACATACGCATTCATACAGGAGAGAAACCATATTGTTGTGATATCTGTGGCAAATCTTTCTCTGGAAAATGTGACTTAACTACTCACAAACGCATTCATACAGGAGAGAAACCATATCACTGTGATATCTGTGGTAAATCATTCCCTCGAAGTGGTGAATTGACAACTCACATACACATTCATACAGGAGAGAAGCCATATTGCTGTGATATCTGTGGTAAATCGTTTTCTCGAAATGGTGAATTAACAGCTCACATACGCATTCATACAGGAGAGAAGCCATATCGCTGTGATATTTGTGGTAAATCATTCTCTCAAAACCATCACTTAACTAGCCACAAACGTATTCATACAGGAGAGAAACCATACCACTGTGATATCTGTGGTAAATCTTTCTCTCTAGCAAGTAACTTAACTAGACACAATCATATACATATAGGAGAGAAGACATAAAACTGATATCTATGGTAAATCATTCTCTCAGAAAAGTAACTGTAATTACTCATGTATATGTTGCACTTTTTTCCACGAAAATACGACGTAAAAATCAGCATGTGACTTATCCACTGAACATACAGTCTCAATACAAAATATATACTTGTTGATGCCAGAAGCAGCTATTCAAAACTGTGTGATGTTAAATGACAGTTCTTTGAATAGTCAAAAAATGTTTATGGATAATCATAATTCATGAGTAAATAAAGATAATATAACATTATAAGAATATGTTTCTGTTAAAAACATTATATTACAGTTTTTATATATCATCATTACTCTCAATTGCTAGCAGTCCATAAAATATTGTTTTTGCTGTTTAACTTCATATCGTAATAGCACACTTTAATCATTTAGTTACTAGTCGATAATCAAAATAACGATAATTTCTGAATCCCATAATGTATTGTAGGTAAACAAACTCTTTGAATCCCTTATTGACAAGACTGGAAACTAGTTGAATAGTGTTACCATGCATTAATTTAGCACCAAACGGAAATTTTGTTATTGCAAGTGATGAAATGAATAAAATGTGTTGTTGCATGTGATTACATAAATAAAATAGAATTATTAAATATAGAGAGTTTGGACTTCATTGACTATGGTTTAACTTTTAAAGAGTTACCAAAGGATTTGTATACATGTAGTTTTATTAGGTAGTCCTATTTTCATGTCAGATTTAAAGAAAAGTATAATTTTAAGACAAAATATTAAAATTTGAAATGATAACACAAACTACGAAATGAACTAAGGTGCTGCATGCATATGTGTGTACGTACATATATATATATATATATATGGTTTCTGAAAATTTTACTTAAAACATAAAAACAAACACTGGTAAATGTAATGGAAAGTGTAATTACCGAATATCTTCAAATGAAGATATACAATTCACTTATAATTCATTAAGTCCCTGATCCTTGTAACAGCGTATATACAGATACTAAGTATATTTAGTGGTTTCTGTTTTGGATTTTCATTTTCTGTCTTATAATTTTACTTTCATTTCAATCTCATGGCTGTGTGGTTAAGGAGTTCGCTTCGCAACCATGTGGTTTCAGGTTCAGTCCCACTGCGTGGCACCTTGGGCAAGTGTCTTCTACGCCTCCGGCTGACTAATGCCTTGTGAGTGAATTTGGTAGACAGAAACTGCAGAAGCCCGTCGTATATATATATATATATATGTTTGTGTTTGTTTCCGTATCTGTTTGTTTACCTCCCATTACCTAGCGGTTCGACAATAGAGACCGATAGAGTAAGTACTGGGTCGATCTGATCGACCTCCAAGGTGGTGCTCCAGCATGGCCGCAGTCAAATGACTGAAACAAGTAAACGAGTAACCATAAATGTATTCACACTAGACAGAAGATATAACATAATAACAACCTCAACACTATACTTTATATAACCACAGCTATATCTACATTAGTGTGATAACTTACCACTGTGATATTTTTGATAAAATCATTCTTTCAGAATATTTAAATATATTCCATCTGTTGTTGGTTTAGATTTATATAACCTTATAATTTCTCGTATTTATATCAAGATGGTGAAGCTGACTGCTAATTTACAAGTGTCAATGTAACCTTAAATTTAAGATTAATTCAAAGTGGGTAGTATAATTTGTGAATTGTCATCATCAATGTTTTAATGACCATTCTGCATGCAGATTAGGTTTGGACATGTCTGTCATACAAGCTATCATCACATTTTGTCAATGTTTTGTCAGCTCAGCTGTGAGGCCCAGAGTCTTGGCCTGGCATTAGTCTTTGTAAATATTCTTAATAAACTGAAATTCAAATGATAGTTTACTTCTAAATTATTCTCTTATCATTTTATATGTAAAACATCTAACCAAAACTTGTACTAACATAACCATAAACTATAGAATTCACCGACTTGATCAATGTATGATAAAAGTTGTTTACTTTATCATCTACTAATATTCGTAGAGATTGTTTCAATAATAAAATATAGAGAATTTCATGGTGAAAGCTATGTTAGATGAAAAAATAGAAAATAAGAGTGAAATGATCCTTCTACAGCATAGGTTAAGTAGCTATGAAATACCAAGAATTCGTGTGAGAGACAAGTGAAGTAAACAAAACATAGTAGCTTGCATAGAGACACTTTATGGGTACTAATTTGAGAGGATAACATGTGCTGAAGCTCTTGCGGTGTAATGATTGGAACGGTCATTTGGATATAAGTGGTTCGATTCCCGTGGGCAGTTCTGTGCACATTTTTCCATCTTGGGTTCGTGCTTGTAAAAGTGTCTAATTTAATTCAATTTAATGTTTATTTATATATATATTATAATAGATAAATATGATTATTTTTCCATGACTTTATGTATAATGCTAAATAGATTATTCTTTCAATGGATGTTATTCTAGGGAAGTTTTCTATTTGTAGTCAATGTCTGGTTGAATATACATATGGCAATGTCAGTAGAGATGCTGAGCAAACAGACTTACACACATGTATACATATATATATATGTTGTTAACTACACATGTGGACCTCACAAAGAACATCTTAATTCGTCTAATTGAGACAATTATTCACATATAATATACAGAAAGTATTTTACATATAATATACAGAAAGAATGAATCTCGAATATACCCATATAAATATGTGTACATTTACCACATGCTAAACTACCTAAGAGGCGGACCTCCCAGATCTATGAAGACACAGGCTTACTGCATGCAACAGTGGCAAGCAGAGCATCTGATCAAAGAGTGTGGTGGTGGTCCAGCTGGCAGCAATTAAGTCAAGTAAATATATATATATGTATATGTATCATCATCATATATATATATAGATTTACCACCCCCAACCTATCCTATTCACTCTACAACAGTGTCTGGAGATGGCATTTGCTCTGCCCACCCACCCACAATCACATCTCTTACCACTCTGTCTCTCCTCCAACAAAACATAATAGGTTGGCTCTGGATTTATCCATACTCAACTATCACTCTCTCCTTATCCTCATTGTGTATCTTTATCACACCCACACAGCGCCACACCTCAACCACCCTACCTCGCCTCCATCACATGTAGCTTAGCATTAGTTCTTGTCCATACTCAACTACCACCATCTACTTATCCACCTTGTCTCTTAGTGGACTTATACCTACCACCTACCTGATACTATCCATTGTGATATCTCCTACCCTTTCACCTACCATCATCCACCTATGCTGTTACTCATACCACCTCCCACCTCTAATGCTATCTCTCCTACCCTGACATACTTTTGATACACCTATACTGCTGCTACTCATAGTTTGCTAGCAAGAGAGAGAGAAAGTGACAGATAGCAGTCAAGGTGGGTAAGAGAGTTGAATGTGAGTAATGAGTGACTTGTGTGGGGAAGAGTCATGGCTAGCAGTAGAGAAGTGTGAAAGGTCAGCTGTATCAAATAGAGAGAGGAATAAGAGGCAGGATGAATGGAGAGATGATGAGTGTTCGAGATGTCAGGGTATCAAAGAGGCTGGGAAGGGGATAATGGGTGTAGATATATTATACAACCTAGCCTCCATTACTACAGCATGTTAACATTTATTTCCCCACGCTTATGTGTGTCTTCTCTAGCACCACATGTCACTAATCATCGCAGTCCTTTGTCATCTTCTTTGTGAAGACAGCATCTTGAGGTCAGCCTTCACCACTTCAACCCATGCTTCCCTAGGTCTTTCTTTTCCATGGCTTCCATCCACTTTAAGTGCTCGGCACTTCTTTATACAGCTGCCATCCTCCATTTGCATCAGATGTCCATACCAGCGTAGTCTTCTCTCTCATACGTTACATCTGGTTCCTCTTACACCAAAGTCTGGATGTGTGAAAATGGGTACAGATATGCGAATCACCCTTTTTTTTTAGCATTTCATATGTGATCATCCCATTTTAATCAGATTATATCATTTGATTAAAGTTATTTAACTTGAATTGATTGTTCCTGAAACTGCTTACAAATTATTATAATATATTAAAACAAAGAATGATTGTGAAATACACACATTTATATATATTTCGTATCGAAACTGTGACTAAAGACATAAAGTCAGCTCCACTGCCTCATTGTGACAAGATACGAATTTACAGCTAAATGCAGAAGCTACATGAACGTTGATGTCGTAGAATAAAGTTAATAAAACCTTTGAAAACCTCAATCTAACAACGAGATTAATTCTTT
>JAOPJM010276860.1:0-12167 GCA_027124095.1 Muusoctopus leioderma | reverse complement strand
AGATAGATGTATAGATGTGGAAAAAAGGTTATATATTCAGAGAATGCTGCTACTACTACTACTACTACTACTACTACTACTACTACTACTACTACTACTACTACTACTACTACTACCACTTAGGGTGTATATATTCAGGGTGCACTACTATAATACACCTTCACACTATATCTATCATGTTTTCTTTATTTTTTTTCTCCCAACCCATCCTTCACTATTTATGCTGACACTGAAATATATTTCAATTATTTTATATATATATATAAAAAAAAACTCCCCCAAAAAACAAAAATATATCCCTTATTATAGGGGTTTACCTTATTATAAGGGTTCAGCATACCCTATTTCAAATACCCAGGATATGTTGTCACTGGAGATGTTTAATTCTGTACATATATTTACAAATAACATAATCAATCTTATGATTGATATGGCAGGTTGTTTTCCAATGTAGGGATGTAGGGATGTAGGGAACAGATGCTGTTCATCTAATATATTTATGTAAGGTTAGAAAGGAGTTAGTCAAAATAGAGAGCTAAGCAGACGGTAATTACAGGACTGTTTTGGTTTTTATACTTCCCTCACCCTGAACAGAATAATGTTCTTTATAATGAAATATATACTTCTGCAGGTATGACCGTGTGGTTAAGAAGTTCGCTTCATAACCATGTGGTTTGAGGATCTCTTCCACTATGTGGTACCTTGGGCAAATGTCTTCTACTATAGCCTTTGGCTGACCAAATACCTTGTGAGTGAAACTGAGAGAGAAGCCCATCATATATATATATATATTTTTTTTTTCAAGGCATTTTATTCATGTATTTTGTGTTTGTGCTTTACCCTACATGATTTCTGTCTTGTTGCTCTGCTATTTATAATGGATATATTTTGCCCCACCAGAAGATTTTATCTCTATAATATATCTCTGTTGAGTGTTAAATAGCACCCTCATACATATTTTCTGTGAATGGTTCTACACCACCAGGAATATGTGTGTAAATCTTTGTATGTATATATATATATACATACATACACATATATAAACATATATATGACACACACACACACACATATATATATATATATTTATTATGTGGGCTACAGCGATCATCTGATCAAAACCCAGTATATATATATATATATATTGATGAATCAGCACTACACTATATATAGTGTTTTGCTTAGGCAGCTCTTCTTATTTTTTTCATATTGAGTACTCTATAATAAGTCTACTTTGTTTTCTAAACAAAAAACTTAAGTATATATATATATATATATATATAAAGGGAAGGCTTATTATTTTCATTTTACATCTACTGTAACATGACGGGATGGATTGGATGGTATCTAAACATTTAGTGACTTGCAGAAATGTTCCCCTCATAACCGATTATTTGGCCTAGCTAAGTTGCTAATGTGCCTTCACTAGCAAACACAAAAATACTTTATATCACAAATGTAAAAATTACTGAGCATTGATTTCTTATACAGGTAGAAAGTCTCAGATTTATAAGGAAGAGAAAAATAATGTAACATAACTGAAATATAATATTGTCGGGTAAATTCTCTACATGAGAAAGATTACAGTTCAATATGTCGATAGTGGAGCTGATAGCTAGACCAAAATTTCTTTGCAAAACTCCTTGTTGGTAGAAGTAGTATACATGCTTTTCCCAGATGCACTTTTAGCTGATGTGAAATGTCTTAAAAACATAAATTAAAACTGGGTTGCAAACTAAGCCAACTAAAAGGTTTAATGCTGCTCTACAGCACATAAAATAGAAAATGTCACCAAAATCCACAAAGGGTTCTTATGACATATTTTAAGGATAAGTGCTTAGCTTCAGTTCCATGACATTATGCAGAGGGGAAATAAATTCTTCCTGGATAGGACATCATTCTATCATTACAAGTGACATTCCAACAACTATAATTAGGTGTATTTTCCAATATGCAATAAAATGCCTGTAGTGGGTATGAGTATTCAAATATATGATGGGAATGAATTTATTTAAATTTTACTTACTTTTTATGGTCTTATCTAATCTCCATCCACAGTTCCTTTGAAATATATAATTAAGTGTGTAGGTTGTCATTTTTTAAGCTTTTACATTTAACAGTATTCCTATACATTTTTTAATCATCCTACTTTCCAAAAGAATAACTAGAATAGTAATCCATAGTCATAGTTTCAAATTTTACTGAAAACATCGTCATCATCATCGTTTTTACATCCGCTTTTCCATGCTGGCATTTCAGTCATCTGGCTACCATTTAAGAGTAATTTCTCCAAAAATATAATTTTTGTAAATACCCAGTTTATATTAACTGAGGAAAACATATATAAATGAAATTTGAATTAATTTACTATTGTACAATAAAATGCTGTAAAATTTACTTTTTATTATGAAATCTGTATCCATAAACAATATTTCAGTGACATCTTTAAACTAATTTTATTCAGTTTAATTTAATGGTTCATTAATGTCCTACAGCTAGTTTACTTTCATCTATTGATGTATCAAACAGCTATTAACTTTGAAAGTAATTAATATTTTCCTTTTATAGGGAGATTCATCCCTGGAATGCTGCAAGTACTTCCGATATTGTCGGGCATCCAATATCTACATAGACTTCAGAAATATTGATCTCAACGGTGGGAATGAAAGGTAACAAGCTATTTACTAAAAATATACAAGATAAAACTTGGATTTTGATCATTTGAGGTTTTAGGGCCTACTCTCACATCAAAATAGTGTGCCATTTAACTATAAGCAAACAGAATTAAAAATTTCTTTAAGAGTGCAATGCAACAGCAAAGATAAGATACAACTTTACAACCTGTGATACTGTATCCACTGAATCATTGTTCCTCATTCATAATATATAAAATTATAATCTTTGCTGGATCTCATAGAATTACGAGTCAGGTTGGAGATTTGGAGTGTAATTCATAATACCAGAAAAAGACGAATTGACTTTTTTCAAATTGAAAATGAATCTAAACTCACATATATGCTCTTTTAGTTTGACAGTCTACAAGCTAATTACAACAGTAATATAATTATGCTGTTACTTCTCTTCGTGACATTTGCATACATAAATAACAACAAACTTAAAATATACTACACTCGTATTCAGAAAATAATGTTTAATGAACTCTCATAGAAACCACTTGACCTTGGCTCTGACCAAATGTTTGAATTCTCTTCTCACAGCACACAAACTTATTCCATTTTGTGAACTTTATAGTCACTAAACTATTGTTTTTCATGCAGATGGCTTCTCTGAGTTATTCTCTAAACAATTCTGTTTTTTCTACACTAACCAACATACAACATTTCACATTTACTTAGTGATTCTCTCATTGCTATTACGTCAATTTAAGTGAAGGCTATGCTTTACTGATGAAGGCCTTATATGAGCGAAACATGTCCGGAGTTGTCTAGCATATTTGCTGCAATAATTAAAATAATATTGTTTATTCACTAATATTTTTTTATTCTTCACCACAAAATTATTTCTATTTAACTTTTTAATGCTCCTTGCATTAAATATGTTAACACTAACTTAATTATATTAAAATAAAATTGAAAATGCTTTCAAAATCTGATTTCCTACCTTTACTTCTATATTTTTCTAATTCTTCAAAGTGTTTTGTATTTTCTATCAAATTATCTACTAATAATTCATCTGTCATTCATTTTTAATTTAGATATTTTTCTAAGTTTTCGCAAATATTAATAAATTGTATAAAAATATTGGGATTTAAGTCAATTCTTTGACAGAGCAATCCTTTTCATATTCAGCTAACAGCAGATCATTTCTAAACTCATCAGGACATTCAGAGTATGGTTTATTTGGCAAATTGCAATCATTTTGGACAATTTCACACTTGTAGAATATTTTTATCTTAAACCTCTTGATTGTAGAACTGATCCTTTGATGAACTTGTAAAACATTATATACTACAATGTTACTCCTGTCATATGACGGATAATTTTGGGAATATACTTTTGCCAGTGTATCAAGTAATGTTACATAGGTACAATAATTAAATTTTACTTTTTTCAAATTTCATTGTGCTTATACAAAATAATGGAATTACTACTAATTTTCAAAATAAAAATATTTATTAAATTAAAATAAAATTAAATAAAACAAATTTCTCATTTGTATATTTGTAATAAATATGTTATCAATAACAATAATACTGTTTGATTATCAATTAATTACAGGTGTAACATTACTTGATATTACCCACAGTGGCAAAAGTATATTTACAACATTACAGGTAACACTGTAGTTAGTAAATAGTAACCAAGGGGGATAACTCCAATATGAACAGAGTTATCTCGTTTTGTGAGACTGATAAAAAAAAAAGAGAGAGAAATAGCCAATTACTTTATAGATGCTTTATATTGCTATGTTAATGAAGAGTTGATATCAGTAAAAAGTGGTGTCAATAGTTCTTGTTATTGTTTAGCTCAGGTCAGCTTTAGTTGAGCAGACCTGTGATCAAGGCCCTTTCAGCCATGACCATCTCACAATTTTGTTTAGACTCTATACATAGTCTATCTAGGACTACAATATCCAACATTTCCTTTTTTAAGATAGTAGGGTGTGATTTCAGGGAAATTTGGTTGCTATTTATAGCAAGTTGGTCAACTGTGTAGAGCAGGAGTGAGGAGCTTTTTTTTTTTTAGTACCACAGGCAAATTGTGGGGGTGCATCTGTACTTAGAAAAACAACGAATCTTTAGTTTTACAAATTCATGGTTATGTAACTTATATTAAATTACTATTTTGGTCTTAAGGCTTAAACTTTTTTTCTTTTCTTTTCATATGAGATTTTAGAGATTTTGTCAGTGGGTGGTTTCAAATTTGAAAGCGGACGAAATTTCACCCGCAAGCAAGGGGGTTCCCACCCCTGGCATAGAGCCACCCACATTGACTCGGTATTAATTGTTGTAAAGTATATAGCATGATCTAGTTGGCATAATTATCTGTTCATAGATATAGCGTTTAGAAAACAGCTCATATATATAACCTTTCTCTCTCTTTTCTCTTATTTTCCCCTTAATATTTTAAACTTTGCTTCTCCTGAAAAATGACATTACATATGGATGACTTGATACTATTGCACATCAAACTATTTAACAGCTTTATTTAGTCATTTATTGTATTAATTGAAAGTCAAAAGAAGTAACTTACTGAAGTGAGTATTAATGTCTCTCTTGAAGTGAAATTGAATTTTGATAAAAGGAGAATCTTCATATGTAACTTATTTTTGAATAGATTCCGAGAAAACATTTTCAAAGAAAATGAAATTGGTGGCCATTGTCGTATTTCCAAAGTATTAATACAGGCTGAAGGGGAACATAAAAGTCCGCTTCAATCCTGGTAAGTTAACAATTTAATTGATTTATTTTTGTTTTCTATTTCTTGGTTTCTATAACACTTTAATTCTGAACCCTTATTAACAATTGTATTTTGAATTGGGTGTCCATTGAAAATGTAAGCTCTAGATATAAAAGTCTCTTATTAAATCGGTTGGATATAAAAAGTAGAATATCTAAAGTGTGGTTAAAATGTTTGCTTCGCAACTACATGGTCCCAGGTTTGATCTCACTGCATGGAACCCAGGGCAAGTGTCTTCTATCTAGCCTTGGTTTTACCAATACTTTGTGAATGGAATTTAGTAGATGGCAACTGTGTAGAAGCTCATCATATATATGTATATATGTATGTATGTGTATATCTTTCGGCAATTATATCAGTGAAAGATGCAAACATTGGTGATAAAAGTGATAAACCAGTGCTTTTGAATGAAGTTCCTTGTGTCATTTGTTCCATCTGAGTTGCACAGACAAACTTTTGTCACTCTCACCATTATAAATGCAATGAACCAGTGATAGTCATGTTGGAAATCTGTAACCAACATTGCTATTGTTCACAAAAGGCAATATAAAGAAAAAATACCTACACAAGATTTCTTCAGTAATTATTCACATCACTCGGAACAACATTGATGTTAATAGGATAATGTTACCGAAACACTTTTGTTAATATAGTTATATTTTAATCTATCAGTCTGTTATACTTCAAAACGATATGTTATTCTCTTGATCACTTAGCCACCTATCTTTATTTATCCCTCAGATATATAGGGAGTCCCAAAAGTCACCAAGAGTTTGAAATTTTACCTTAAATAATTAACCTACAGAAATGTAATTAGATTTTTAGGCGCAGACATAGCTGTGTGGTTAAGAAGTTCTTTGTAACCACATGGTTCCCGGTTCTATCCCACTGCATGGCACCTTGAGCAATTGTCTTCCACTATAGCCTCAGGCCGACCAATGCCTTGTGAGTGAAATTGATAGGCGGAAACTAAGCGGAAGCCTGTTGTATATGTATATGTGTATATATATATATATGTATGTATGTATGTATGTATATATGTATGTATGTGTGCGTGCTTTGTTTACGTTCTGCGTAAAAAAGTGCCCGGGCTTTAGGAGTTCAATGAGTGGAAGATTAGTGGCTAAAACTACCTTACTTATAAGTACCTTATAATAAAGCATTGGCAAAAGGAAGGGCCTCCTCCGACTGTAGAATACTGCTCCAATAAAAAAAAAAATCTCAGCCAACCCATGCCAGCATGGAAAAAGCAGATGTAAAACGATGATGATGACGAAATGTTATTAGATTTTTACCTCCTTAGTGACTTTTGTATTCTTTATATTTAAACAGGTTTGCAGAATTGGAGAATTATTCATCACTTAATTTCCACGTTAATAACACTGACCATTGTGATGTTTATATTAAAAAACCAACTATCATTATGAAAATGGATGTTGGTAAGTTGGGTTATAATTCTATTTTAGGAAATTCTAGTATAAAATATATTGCTTTGTAAGTGTCTTTCTCATAAATGATCATATTTAGAGGTTGTACTATAATGGATTTAATGAGTGCACAAAGGTACCATTAGACAGTTTCTGTTTTCGGGTTTAAATATTAATGAAATTTGTAGGACAAAGCTCTATGCTGACAATATTGGAGTTAGCTTTATTCCTAAACTAGTATTATTGTCGTTAATAGGAAACGTTATCAGATAATGTTACAAATGTAGAATATTCAAGGAAGAATTATCATTAAAGTTTTCAGTCTTTTGATGTTAATTTTGATCTAGGTTAATTATACTAAACCTTCTGCTGATAAGAATAAACAACCTCAAGGATTCATACATTTAGTTACTATATGATATATTCACCTTGTCCAGGAGAAAGAAAGTAGAATGTATCAAAATAATACCATATTTAACTTTTTTTCTATTATTTAATCATTTGGACATTTTCCAAGTCTGTTCAAGCTTCCTACTTGAACTTTTCTTGAAATTTCATCTCTTCTAATAAGGATTTACTGATGATAACATCAACATTGTTTGATGATGTGAGATCTCTGGGTTTTTGGGGTGGAAGATGTGATTGTATTATTTCAATATGATACCTCACGAAATTGACTTAACCTCATTATATTATGAAAAATAATAAAACAAATGATCAAATCAAGTTTGGAAGCACTACTCTGTTGTAACACAGTTCTATTTATAGTGAATAGAAACTTAACCTGTTGACCTTCATTAGTTATACTAATGAGGTACTTCATATTTCAATTAATTTTTAGAAAGAAATTGCTATTTTATGCTGCTCATTCATTGTAATTATGCACTTCTATAGCTTTATTGCTAAATTGGCTTTATTGCTAAATTGGCTTTATTGCTAAATTGGCGTTATTGCTAAATTGGCTTTATTGCTAAATTGGCTTTATTGCTAAATTGGCTTTATAGAAGAGAGTAAGATTTCCAAAAATGTTAATAATATGACTGAGGGGAAAATACTTCAGGGGAATTGTCTGCATACTAAATACAAATATGGTAGGGTCTCACATATGTAATATAGTGAGTTGAAAAACTTCAATCAACTGTGATTATCCAAGCAATTAGTAGACAGAAATTCCCTCTAGGGGTGTTTAAAATCTAAAAAGAACAAGCAAGAGAGATAATTCTAAATAAGCTCAGTTGATCAAAATGTTTGGACAATATAGTCAATGCAGACTTGAGTGAATCTGGTCTTTAAAACCAACTGATGAAAGCAGCAGACATGTTTCTTTCTTATTATACCTCCTTAGTAAGGCACATTCTTTGTTTGTTGTTTTTAGATTTTAAACACCTCCAGAAGAAGATTTTTTTTCTTCTATTAATTGCTAGGATAATCTCAGTTGATCGAAGTTTTACAACTTATTATGTTACATATGTGAGACCTTACCATATTTCCAAAAAATGTTGTTGATTTCATGTAGAACATAACAGATAGCTTGTTGCATGTCACATATAATGTATCTATTATTTTCTTTATATGGTATATGTCATTTTGTTATTATTCATATTCTTCGTTATTCTTTATATGATATATTGTTATACTTCTGAATGCAGCATGGCCGAATGTTTAAGAAGCTCGCTTTGCAATCACGAGGTCCCAGGTTCGATCCCACTGTGTGGCATCTTGGGCATGTGTCTATACCATAGCCTCAGGTTGACCCAAGCCTTGTGAATGAAATTAGGTAGACAGAAAGTGTGTGGAAGCCCATCAGATGGATTGTATCTGCAATTCAAAGGTCCAGCCTTGTTATACATTGTCACGCTGATTCTGACTGAGGATTACATTAAGGGTACACATGTCTGTGGAATACTAAGCCACTTACACGTTAACTCAATGAGTAGACCGTTCTGTTGATCAAACAATGGAACACTCATCGTCGAAAACAATGTAGACTCCATCATTCTTCATTGAAGACAATATTTGGTTAATTGATTTTAAAATAATTAATTCAATAAACTCAAGTAATTTTAAATATCTTTACTTGAAATTTATTCACCTTGTTTCAACATTTCTCTTCTTTTTTTTTACTTTTGAATAAAGGTATTAACTTATATCACCATTTCTGTGATTTTGTCAACTTATATTTATCACAACATATGAACAATTCCTTCAGTACTGATATTTATATTGTCATGTGGGATACAGTAAGTACCTCGGATTTTAGATATATTTTTGTTTTAATCTGTCCAAACTGAATTTTTTTTAAATATCTATTTAGAATTTTCTTTGTAAATCTACTTATGTACATTGTTGTTGTTGTTGTTTAGCCCCTAGTCAGCCCTGATTGAGTAGATTCATGAGCAAAACCATACCAACCATGACCATCCTGTCATTTTGTATATCAGGAACAACATTGTCCAATGTGTCCTTCCTATTTAAGATGGTACAATGTGATTTGAGGGAGATTTGTCTGCTATTTCTATCAGGTTGAGTATCTGCATAGATTATTGGTTCATCACGTACCCAGTTAATTTATTTGGAATTAGGACTTAGAAGATAAATAGGATTTAAGCTTCAACAATCAAAAGCACCCAAAGTAAAAGAGCAGGTGTTTTATGGTTTGATGTCTAGCACTACTAATTCTTCCATAGTGCTGCTGTTAAACATTTAGTAAAATGATTGTGTGTGTGTGTGTGTGTGTGTGTGTGTGTGTGTGTGTGTGATGAAACTCATGGTTGGTTTCAATGTAAACTGTAATGACTAGCTAACATAATATGCTTGGACATAATTAGAAGTAACGTTTCCTTAAAATGTACATGGAAAATATACTTTTGGTCTTGTAAGTAACAATTTAACTGTAAAAAATAGGTTTATTAAGTGAATATTCATACTGACATTTAACTTTATCTTTCTTGACTTCAGAGTCCTCTCAAATACGGGGAACTGTTTGAACTGACTTGGAAAGCATTTACTAAACATCCAATTATCCGGCTAGGAGACTACAATGGCAAACGGGTAAGTGTCTATGTGACAAAACATACAATTTACAACTTCCAAGAAGTTACTCTAAACACATCATCATCGTAATTTTCAATGTTTTAACATCCATTTTGCCATACTGACATAGGTTGAATGGATTTTTCTTTCATCATCTCTTCTGTGAGGTGCAGCATCCTAAGACCTGACCTCATCATGTCTTTCACTTCTTCCAGAGATACCCTCCACTGAAAGCTCATGGCACTTTTTCACCCAGTATTCATTGTCCAACCACATCACATGTCCAAATCTGCAGAGTTATCTTTCTGCTGTCATCTCTGATACCGTTAATTACCCATTCAGTATCCATGTTCTCACTACCATGCAATATCACACTACTTACACATGCTTCATAAGTCTTCCTTTTACACATAGAAACTTTTTGTTGCACTGAAAGGCAATAACACTAAATTTTTTCTGCCATGACCCTGACTCTAGGTTCGGAACTTTTTCTGCAACTCTTCAAGAGATTGTGCTAGGAGAACTAAGTCATCAGCATATAAAAGTTTCCATGGATGACCAGTCTTGAGCTTTTGTATTATAACCTCAAAAACTTCTCCTCCATGCTGAATTCCATTAGGAGTTACTACTCTACAAGTCGAGTCACCTTTCAGATGCTAGTCTTGAGAAAGAGGGACACCCTAAGTAGACCCAGTAGAGGGGCCAGCTATTAAAGTTGACAGCTCTGCACTCAAAAGTGCAATTAGGGATATAAAGGCCGAGAAAGCAGTTGGACCATCAGGGACAGTCACTGAGATGCTGAAAATATCTGGGGAAGTAGGGCTCACACTATTCACTTGCATTGTCAATTAGGTAGTACAGGGAGGTGTCATATCCAATGAATGGCTTAGCAGTATCATCATCAACTGCTACAAGGGCAAAGGAGATGCTCTAGAAAGAACAGGTTCATCAGTTTGACTACAGAGGTGTCAAACTGATGAACCAAGTTACAAAAGTAACAGAAAGTGTTATAACACAACTGATTAGGAAGAGAATTATAGCATAGATGAAATAAAGTTCAGATTTATGCCAGGACAGGGTACCACTGATGCCCTCTTCCTAGTGAGACAACTACAAGAGAATTTCTTAGCTAAGAGCAAACCACTATACCTGACATTTGTCAGTCTAAAGAAGGCCTTTGACAGGGTACCATGCTCTGTAGTCTGGTGGTCTTTAAGAAAACTAGGTATAGATGAATGCCTTGTGAGAGCTGTGCACGTCATGTACAAAGATGCTGTCAACAAGGTGAGAATTAGCAATGAGTTCAGTGTGAAATTCAGCATATAAGTAGGTGTTTATTGGGACTCCATTCTCAGCCACTCCTGTTTATTATAGTTCTGCTAGCCATAACAGGGGTGTTTAAAATCGGTTGTCTGTGGGAACACCTGTATGATGATGACTTAGTTCTCATTGCTGAATTTCAGTTTGTCACAAATTTAGAAGAAAAAAAAACTTATTTGCCTACATAATGTAGATAAGCCAGTGTTAACATAGTTAATGCAGGGAGCATTAACAAGCTAATTAGGAATAATTATGCAATGAGGAAAAAAAAAACATTAATCAATAACTAATATTATTTTCTGTTTATTTCAATTTCAAGTTATGTTTTAAAGATGCAGTGTTTTCATTTCTGCCACGTATGAGAAGTGGGATGTATTATAATATGCCATTGGTAAGTTACTATTTATATTGCTTGATATATCAGAATTATAATGATTTTATATCTATTGTTATTGCTAGCATGAGTTGGTAGAGTACTAGTCTAGAAATGAAACAATAAATAGTTCTTGTTTCATCACATCTACTGCACTGTGTCCTTGGCAAAGTTTCAAGATGTTTCTTATAATGGTTAATTTCTTCTGTAATGTTACACATACATGGGTTGTTAACCCTGGATGTCTTTTATAGTAGTAATTACTTAACCAGTGGAAACCTTTGTTGGAATCAATAAAATCTTACAGAAATTAGAACATCGGATTGTGCTACTTTCAACTGCATTCTAAACTTACCTTATATAATTACTTTCATGAACCTGTGTGTGTTCATTTGTTTGTTCACACAGGTATGCTTTGAAGTATTTAAGTTTCTGATATAAATTTGACTTATATGGCTTTGATTTTAAAAATTGCTCTGGCTTAAGTACCAGGAATCACCACTGTTATATATATATATATATATCATCATCGCTTTTTACGTCCGTTTTTCCATGCTAGCATGGGTTGGACAGAGAGAGTTATTGAGGCAGAAT
>JAOPJM010276551.1:0-12172 GCA_027124095.1 Muusoctopus leioderma | reverse complement strand
AATAATAATGATTTCTTTTATTGGCCACAAGGGCCCGGAAACATTAAGGACGATACAAAAGGCAAGGACGGTGGGGGGTTTACAAAGGTGGGTGAGTAAATATATAATAAAATTTAGCAATTAAGTAACTATATTATAGACCAATTTCATAGCCTGGCTTTATGGGCAGTGACAAAGCACAGCCTAGGAACCCAAAATAATGCCGTTGCCCTATACTGGCTCCATCAAGACAAACTAGATCGGGTGCTACTAGCCATGCACCAATAAAATTACTAAATGCGCCAATATATAATTAAAACGAGACGAGGCCCCCTGGACTATGAGGCCCACTTAGCCCATATGTGAATTCGGTAGTGAGTGGGAAGGTCGAGAGGGCGTCTGCTCGCGACTCCCAAAAGCCATTAGCGAAAGCATGGTACATGCTGATACTAAGTTATCCTCAAATACGAGTGACGGCCGTGGTGTTTCTTTGTGTGTGTGTGTGTGTGTGTGTGTGTGTGTGTGTGTGTGTGTGTGTGTGTGTGTGTGTGTATTGTGATGGAAATGGGTTTTGGGAACTAGGTATACGGTAAACTAGGATTTATGCTCGGGTATCATAAATCCAGGATTTATACTGGGGGATCATAGAGGGGTCCATCAGGGATGAGCGAAATGACCTTTTGAAAGCCGTTTTAGTTCTTGATTTTGCCTTAAATATGCTCATTCATTCCCAAGAATATTGTAATATACATGTTCATACACAAGAACTTAAAAAAAGTCCATGAATCTCACGTCATTATATGAATCGTATTTTGATAAAGATCCAAGCCAAACAAAAGCTTCCCTACGTGCGTATTCACAGCTTCACAAACTATAATCACAAAGATCTGCAAATACAAAAACCTGTACTCAGTGTTGAGTTGCCAAAGTTTTAACAACCCGTTCTCTGAGCTCCGGCAATGTTAACCACCGGTTCTGTATAAAAAAATATTCCAAATTCGGCAATAAATTATCAGCAATCCTTCAAAGAATGTTGGTGATGTTCGATATTAGCGAATGAAATTAATTATGAAATACTTTCATCATCGAATACTTTTGTTCTTTCAATACTTTCCTTATTGAATGCACTTACCTTCTTTAGATATAAACATATATACTGAAGTGACGATTATTTATGTCCGTCTTATAGCGATGCATATATTTGAAATTAAATTTTAAAATAATCTATGCGGAGAACAGAAAATCTATAGATATTAAGACAAAGTAGATTTATATTATAGAAAGAAATAAACATTATATTTTTAATTGAAGAATAGCAAATCAATTTTATAAATAAGGAATGAAAGAAACATATTGTTCACGTTTTCAAATGCTCGACCACCGATGTGCTTTTATGTGTCATTGCGCCATTTCCACTCAAATAACTATCAAATAGTTCGTCTGATGTACCATTCATCCGCTTCAATTTTTTATTGGCATGAAATGAAAAGGGCACAATATATTGCGTGTGTGCATTACTGTTAGCAGCCCTGACAAAATTCCTACTGTAATTTGTAATATAGTTATCAAATACATGTGATAATAACTATACATGTTTATATTTAAAGAAGGAAAGTATTCTATAATAATGATAGTGTTTAGAGAACAAAAACATCCAATAATGAAAGCATTTCGTAATTAATTTGGTACGCTAATCACTGATATCGCCGAAATTCAACTTTAGAAATAACAAATTATTAGGAAATATAAATATCAGTACTTCTGTTCTTTTAATTTTATATTTTTATTTAAAGATTTTAAACATTTTGACACAGTTATTATGGTAATAATATCTAAATTATGGTAATAATATCAAATAGCTTCTTGGATTTCTTGGAAACTGGTGATGATCTGCACCGGTAAAAATCAGTCAATATAAATTTCAGAAGACTAGGAAAGTTTATTTGTCGTGAGGAGTATAGATGTGACGTTTCGTCGCTCTTGTTCTTCGTGTGAGAGTGAGAAAATGAGGGGAAAAATCTAAAGTTGAAGGGTTGATTTGGTAGGGAGAGAGATGGTGGCGCAAGAGAGGTGGTGCGTGAGGGCGAGAAGAAAGGATGTGAGGGGAAGGGTCAGAAAGTTGGGCAGGTAAGTAGATAGTTACAACATCTGATACAATTATTTGAATAACTACCCAGAGAGATACAGCTACGATGATAGTGCAACATAGATATAAAGCTACAATGAGAGGTTTAAGCAGTGAGGTGGTTCAGAACAATACATCAAAGAACCACACATATATACAGCTACGACGACAGATTAAAGTATTGTGGGGTGGATAGAGGTGAGCAGGAAGTTGAGTAAGAACAATACCTCAAAGAATCACTGATGTAGATACTATTACGATAACAGATTAAAGTATTGTAGGTCAGACGCAAAGTTTCAGAAGGTGAGGGGAACATATATACAAACACACAATTACACCTATACACAATAACATATACATACAAGCATTCATATATATTCACAGTTATATATAATCACTCATGTTCATTCCCCACACTTCCACTTCAAAATATTAAAAGACTATTCGAACTGAGAAGTAGGTATGCGCCGTGACTCCACGTACTCTCCCATTTCCATCACTGTTTGTAGGCTTCTGATTCTTAAAACTGATATTTTAACATCAGAGAAAAGAAGCACTCCCATTAACGCGAAATGAATGCATGAACACCAATGACCCTTCTAGTAGTCATTATGAGCAAAAATATGTTGTGCAATTTTTTCTCCTACGACAAATGTACGCACTAAATGCATGTGCAAATGTAAAGATGAAATTGTTTCAAGATAACTTTGACACAGTCTATCCCTCATGGCCAATAAAACTGTATTGGCATGTTTTAATGAGAGCCTGACAGAATCCTCATCGACAAAATACCCACGCTTGCACAAAAATTATTTTAAAGGAAGCATATTAAAAGTATATTAAGAATTTTAATAAAATAAACTTATTTAAGTTACTCTAGGCTTATTGATGTTTATGAACTTTATCAAAGGAAAACTTATTAAATTTTTATAAACTTTTTGCTTTAAGCAAAACAAAATTTAAAAAATGCCTTAAAAAATTCAGTAAGATAAATTTCCTTCAAATATTTTAATATGCTTCCTTTAAAAACATCTTTTGTGCTAGCGTGGGGGGTTCTGTCGGTGGTGGGGTTGTCATGTGGGGGTTTTGTCACCTCACCTGTTTTAATATAATACAAAAATAATTGCATTTTTCAAAGTAACGTATTTATTTACGATTTTATTCTATACTTTGAAATACTTTGATCAGTTTGTTGTTCAATTAAATACAATTTCAATGAGTATTTCCTATTTTTATATGATGCAATGTCGAAATAAATTTATAACAATATCATCCATCAATTCACATACTACTATTATTAAAGTTACTGGAAATGGTTTAATCAAAACTTATTCAATTACAAAACTAGTTGGCAAACTATCCAGATGCTTAAAGTGAAAATCTTTACACATAGCACAATTTATGTTGTTTTACAAAATATTTGACATAAAACTGTACCGTATTTTTCTCTCCCATTTTTTGGCATTTACCCAATCTTCGTAAACCCTATCTTGGCCAATAAAACTTCCATTCAATTGATAGTATTTGATTCCCATTAGCATATCCAAATGACATTCATTTAAATGGTTTCTCAGCTTGTTTTTTAGTTGACCCATTATGCTAAAACCTTGCTCACAGTTTGCCCCAGACGCAAGAAATGTTCCCTTAATGTCCATTAACTTTGCATAGTCAAGGTGACAAAACTGTACATTTTCAGGCGCAAATGTCACAATTTGAGAAAAGTTTGAAATCACCTAAGATTTATTTTTTTCTTTCTTTACTGACAATTTGAAATCATTAAACTCTCTAATAATTAAAGTATCTTCAGCTAGAAAATTACAGTAAATTTGAAACCAAAAGCTGACTATTCTTGTACCTAATCTTCAGGAAACATTTCTTCTAAATGAACACAAAATTGATTTATAAAATATCTACTGTTAGGTTTTCTTCACGTTGTTGGTTTAGCAAAACATTAACTTTGTCACTCCATGAAACAATGTCTCCCAGATACCGCTTTCTTGTTAATTTTGCCTCGCACAAAATTAAGTGAATCAATTGTCGTCAATCAACTTGTTTGTAGAATCTTGCACAGTGCAACCAGTTATTCAAAGATATCACTTTAGACCTGTAAAGCTATTTTTTTGTATGTGATATTATAAATTTCATGTGGCAGTCTTTCGCCACAGGGCCATTCAACCTATTTTCTTCAATGTATGTAATCAGTGTCTCATAACGTTTTTTCTATTTTTGCCTGCAATGCAAAGTATCTACATAACCATCTGACTTAAGTTAGTGGTCTAACAAATAGGAACTTTATTTTTGGAGGCCTTTGCAATTTCTTTAAATTTACATATTTTACCTATAGATCGAAAAAAAAACACAGTATAGATTGTTCTGAAAGTTTCAATGTCTCCTATTAACTTGATTTCTTTCCATGCATCACAAATTACCAAATCTTCGTGTTGTGCTACACAGTGTTGTTGAAATAAGTGTGGAATATCCTGTCAGTGGTGCTGCGGCAACACTAATTCTTCCCAACATTACTGGCACTCCATCAGACGTAAACATCACCATTTTATAGAATAAAAGTTTCTTCCTGAAACTACTGGATCGTTGAAACAATAGGAGTACGGCACACCTGCGGCTGAACTAATCCGCCAAATAACGTTTCATACACAGTACAAACATCAGGTATGAATTAGGAAGTACAGATTGAAGCATTTGATAGATACATCTGTGCTTTCTTCCACAGTTGACGTATGAAAATATGCAGATTTCATTTCTTTGAACATGTCTTTCTGAGCAATATATTTGATTGTCTCCAGAAATTCAAATACATGATTGCTGCTTAGTTAGCTGCCTGGGAATTGCACATACTTTATCACGTGTTTGTACCAGGAATCTTAAATGTAGATTACACATGTAAATTCATTGAAGTCAACTAATACAGAAAACAGTTCCTTGAATTTGAGATTCTTTTGAAAAGTCGGAAAGATCACGTATTTTAGAGGAGGGGAAATTGATATTAGTAGACGCTCATGTTTCCCTGGCTCGAGTGCCAGGGTATTAATTGGGAATCGAAACAGCTGTATTACTGTTAATAACTAGACTTGTGGGAGGAGAAAAAAAATATATGTAAGGTGTTATGTTTGCCCTAGAAATTAGCAGAGTAATATATTTAAATATTTATGAGGCTAAGAGTCTTGACTATTTAAATTTCTCTCCCTTCTCTAAGTCGTGTGTTCAAATCCAACAAGGGGTTCAACAAAATTAGTCATGTCCAAGATTGAATTCAAATATAATACAACGTCGCTAACAGTTCGGAAAACAAAAATCATTCCCTAAGCAATTTGTTTCTAAGTGATCATGTGTAATAGAAACCCAAGTTATCAGGTGTATACACACCAGATTCTAAAACAGAAAACATGTTATATACTTAGAAATGTTTGATTATACTCTATATTGTTGCTAAACATTTATTAAGGACGCATACATTTTTTAATGGTTTATCTTATGAATTTATCACGCTGATCTAAAATAAAACCCTAATTGTTTATCAATGATATGATTATTTCTAAAATTAGAAAATGTTGGTTGATCATTTTAAGTAGGCAATATCTTTGATAACGAAACAAAAACAAAAAAAAACGATCCTCTAGGTTTTACGTTTATAGTAAAATACTGTGTAGAATAGACATTTTTATTGACAGGGGCGCTGATACTGGGTGGGGGTGGGGGAGATTATCAGTTTACTGGTTATTCTTCCGTGCTATTTAAATTGGAAGTCGCTTTAATAGACATTGTAAACACTAAGTGATAAACATAAGATATCACATGTAACAAAATTAGTTAAATGATTAAAGCCTCACGAACAGAAATTATCGTAAACAGCAACATTTAACAGAACGAACATGAAAAATATTTGAAACAAATCACTTTATTCTAGAAAACCTTCAATGACTTACTCGTTCTATTAAAAATAAAAATGAAGGTTTGAATATGAATTTTTCTACAATTGTTGCATTAATTTCGAAAAACCTGTCAATAAATTCCAATACTTCAAATACTTTCTTTGCAGATATTGTAGAAAAAGTATTCCAAGGTACACATAATTCATTTTAAGACACAACAGTAAACGGCTTTAATTTTAATAATGCACTTTTGAAATTGGAACTAAAATTAAATAATAACCTTTAGTAATTAAATAAATTCCATTTGTCGCAAGATATATGGATGCTAAATGATTACTAGGCTGAAAAATGGGCATTCTTAGATACCAAGTAAAAAAAAAACAAATGTTATATTTTAATCTCATTTAAGAAAATTAAATGAGTCAGAAATATACTTTTATGAAATAAGGATTGAAGGTACAAAAACTAATCACTCACGGCTAGAATTTAGTTCAATGAAATACTTACAAAGCAAATAAATCTATATAAACTTAATCAACAAATATTTTATTCGATAAACAATACAATCTTAAAATAGAATACCGTCGGTAAGACAAGAAGAAATGAATGAGTAGAAGACATCTTTGGAATTACAATGAGCAAATATCATTAGTTTCCTTACATCAAGATGCTATATTTATGAGACAGCCTAGACATTCATTATTAAAAGTTAATCAAAATATTCATCTTACACATTCCATTTAAAATCAGCAGCCAGAATTATTCAATGAATTTAATAGATGGAAAGATATAATTCTTATAATTCTTCGTCCAGTTACAGAGCTCCACTGGTAGCTGACACGTTCCCTGGGTGGTGGATTGGTGAACCTGCTGTAGATATATATAAGACAGCTGCGATATAAGCTGGTGCACCAGTCGAATAAACAGCCGTGGACAAAGAGCGGCAAAACCATCAGGATGCAGTGGGCTAGTGTTGACAAGCTGGACTTAAAAAATGCTGCAGAAATCCTTTGACGGGTTTGTGACAAGGCGAGTGAAGGTGCCTTTAAATAACCTTGTCCGCACTGAGGGCGTGCGTTAGGCAGGCTCAGATAAAGCTGAGACCCGACAGCTCTCTACGGCTTCCTGTCGGTCTCGTCGTCTTGCATCTTTGCTTACCACGTGGATAACCAGCATGCAGTCAAGCAGTGCGATTGAGGAATGCGCCCCCCCCTCTATCACTAAATTAAAAATGTCTGGTAGATTGCAAAAGCACACGAACTTCAGCGCTTTGCTGACGAAAACAACACTTATTATTTTTTATAATGCAGTTAAAAGTATCTTTGGTCCTACCAGAAAGACAATTCCTCCTTTACACACAGCTGACGGAAGTCAACTTCTCGAGGACAAAAGGCAGATACTAGATCGTTGGGCAGAACACTTTCGGGAACTTCTGAACCACGTAAATCCAACTGATCTATCCGTACTCAGCGAACTCCTAACTTTTCCTTTGATGCCAGAACTGGATGAACCTCTATCAGCTCATGAAGTTACTACTGCGATCAATTCTCTGAAAAACAAAAAGGCACCAGGTGAGGACACTATTCCTACTGAGGTTTACAAGTATGGTGGAGCCCATCTCCATGAGAAACTGCTTGCTTGATTTCTTCTAATTTTGCTCGAAGGTAGGCAAAATACCAGATTTATGGAAACATGCAACCATCATAACTATTTACAAAAAGAAATATAATCGCTATGATTGCAATAACAGCTGTAGCATATCCCTTTTGGATGTCGCAGGAAAAATCCTCGCCCGCATTCTGTGACTACGCCTCTTGTCCATAATAACTTCAAAAGCGCTTCCCGAGTCTCACAACCGATATGATCTTTGTAGCTCGACAACTCTTAGAAAAAAACAGGGAGCACCAAAAAAAAAAAAAAAAAAAAAAGAGATAAGCTTTGCCTTCTTTGATCTGCATAAGGCGTTTGACACCGTCAATGGTGATTTGCTATGGAACATACTCCGGAAGTTCGGGTGACCCCCCCGCCCAACGTGTTCTTATGTTGCATCTCTTTCATGATGGAATGACGGCTAAGGTCTCTACCCTTTGAAGTTAGTGTCGGTGTTAAACAGGGATGTGTTCTTGTTCCAATTATTTTCAACATCTATATCGTCACGACGACACTCCTGCTAATTTACGACATGGATGTGAATGATGGTATACGAGTGAGATATCGCTTGGATGGAAATCTTTTCAATCTCTGTAGATTTTCTGCCCATTATAAAACTTCGTCCATGGTCTTTTACGAGCTGCAGTATGCGGGTGCTGCTGTTGGTGTATCCATTGAGATAGCATGCAAAGAATCGCTGTGTCCCTAAATTCGGTCTATCGGCGGATGGGGCAAAGGTTGTTCTCTCAGAAGACTCTTATACTGCAAACCTCTTTCCGGCATAATCATCCACCCCCACTGACATTTCTATCGAAAACCAAGTCTTAGGCCACACCTCTTCTTTTGTGTATCTTGGAAGCATCATGTCTAGTGACGCAACGTTGACTGAGGAACTTAATAACAGAATCAATCAGGCCACTTCTGCATTTGGCCACCTACGTGAGCGTGTCGAAGCGGAACCTTCGCTTTTTTTTTACAACGATCAATGTTTACCAAGCAGTCTGTATATCGACTCTGTTATATGAGTGCGAAACATGGACGTTTTACAGAAAGCAAATCAGACCATTAGAAGCCTTCTACGTTCGCTGTCTGCAGCGTATCCCTGGAATCACTTGGAAGGACAAAATCCCTCATACGGAAATTCTCAAGCGTGCGCAGTCAATCAGTGTCGAAGTATGAAGCATATTCTCCGTTGGACCAGACACGCAATCCGTATGGAGGAGCCCCGTCTGCCAAGAATAGTGCTCTATGGTGAGCTAACAGAGGGCTCTCATCAACGTGGTGGACCTAAGAAGCGTTGGAAAGACCAACTGAAGCGCATCCTCACTGCACGTGAAATTCCTCCCAGGACCTTGAAAGACTTGTAGCAGATCGGAAGGTGTGCCGAAAAGTTACCTATGATGGTGTGCAACAGTTCGAAGCCGAACGCACCAGTCAAAAGGACGTACAAAGGGCAGCCTGTTACCATTGCCAAATTCAATCACCGAATATTAGCAATGCAGTTCTTCACCCATGTCCGGCTTGTTCTCGTATCTGTCTCTCTCGTATTGGTCTTGTGTCGCATCTACGTACTCATCAGGGACGCGGTGGATCTAAAGATGGAGAGGGGCAACGTCATCGCCGAATAGACGGACAGCCTTAGCATAATTCTTCGCCTTTCCCGAATTCTTCTTCCTCATCAGCAGTAGTATCCTAGTATTGCTAGTACTCAGAGATTAAATCATACACGTTGGACTCAGCTTCTATGAATTCAATCTCATCCATACACTCGCAAGTTTACCAATGCAAAAAAAGCTTTACGCCTAAACATAGCATTGAACTGTTCAGAGATGCGTATAAATAACTCCTGGACAGCCGTACTGTTGCCCATAAATACACCAGACACTTTCAGTCCACGTGGAGCAATATCACACACAGCTGTTTCTACATTACTTGGAAGCCACTCTACAAAGTAGTTATTATTCTTATTCTGAATGTTTAACATTTCATCATCAACCTCCTTCATTGAGATGCGGCCTCGGAATATAGTGGCAACGGTCAGGTAGCGACCGCGTCTTGGATCACAGGCGGTTATCATATTTTTAGCATCGAACATGTGATGTGCAAGTTCTGCTACAGACAAAGCTCTGTATTACTTACTACCTCGAGATGTTAGAGGAACGAAGCTTGGTATGAAAAAATGTAATCTAGGAAAAGGTACCAAATTGACTGAAAGTTTACGTAGATCAGCGTGTAACTGCCCTGGAAACCGTAGGCATGTAGTAACGCCAGCCATTGTGGCCGAGACTAGATGATTTAAGTCATCATAGGTAGGGGTGGTCAGTTTCAATGTACGGTGACAAATATCATACAACGCTTCATTGTCGATGCAAAAAGTTTCGTCCGTGTTTTCCACCAGTTGGTGGATTGATAGTGTTGCATTATAGGGTTCTACCACAGTATCAGATACCTGCAAGAGAACAAAATTACCTGTTAATTTAGATTATAAGCTTATTGATGTTGATACAAGTATGAGATATCTAATCAAGAACTGAACATGGAAATTCTAATATTTCTAAACAAAAATGTGAAGTTGATCTACTAATTATGTCCTAACAGACATTTATAGGGAGGGAATTTGAAATATAATGCGCTTCGAATTAGAAAAGCTTAAATTGTTACGATTCACACAACATACAAACGAGACAATTTTACGTTAGATATCACTAATTCAGAGGTAGTAAGAGAGAAAATGTTCGATTATTTTGTGCATATATTCTAAAATTCAATTATTTCCATAATTAAGTTATACTAGTAACACTTCTCATTAAGTGGAAAGTTGATCGCACGCAATATGGGTAAAACGAGAGAAAAGGCGGCCTAATTAATTTTATATACCTGAACTAGTGGAGTAAAACAGCGTAATTAAAATTTTATATTTCTATAAATACAATTCATTATGCATTCCTTGGCTAGAGGAAAATAGTGGTATACTTAAATTCGAAATATCTCGAGTATCGAAACGGCTCTTAATTCATTCTTTGAATACGGAATTCTTCAAAATAAATTTTGTGGTGTAAACAAAAATGAAGCGAGAGCCAGGAAAATAAGTGTTTCCGAAATTTCTTTTCACTGTTATATCTTGGAGAACCTATCTTGTAGAATAGGGATCATACTTCTCTTCCACTCTAGATTATTATTTCAAACATTTTTTGTTCATTTTATCGAATAAAACTTATGATCATTTAGAAATATACCATTGTAGACTGATGACGGTGGAATATAAATCCGATCGAACCGCAGTGTAGATATACATATTAGAATTATGTTTCATCTCTAAATATGAGGTTAATAATCCCAAAACCTATAACCTTATTAACACACTACTTCTACAAGCGGTCCTTGCGGGTGAATCGTTGAAATATTAACTATTATATATTGGGAGGTGATTCAATATTCTATAGGAGTTTGCTATAAATGTGTTGTAACATTGTACTAATGTAAGAAACCATTACTTAAAGTATGAACATACATAACACTATATTGATGTTAAATCTTGAAGTGTACCACTAAATAACTAAGAAGAAAAACATCTTTATTTTTCAGTGATGATATTTCATTGTCCTCGGGTCGATGAAATAAGTACCAGTCAAGTACTGAGCTGGACTGTTTCGTCTTTCAAATTTGTGGCATTGTACATCAGTTAGAATTCGTAAATTGCTCCACAAAGTGGGTGGTATGTAGTAGAGAGGTGGACAAATCTTGTAGGGGTTCTTAGTTACATCCAACTGCGTCCCGAGTTCAAATCCCACCGGTGTCAACTTTGCCTTAGATCATTCCGAGGTCAAGATAAGTACCAGTCATGTACTAGATTCGGTATAATCGAGTATACGCTTTCAAAAACTGTGTGGTCCTGTTTTTGTATTCTCGTTATTAATGCCTTTGTAGTTGCTGTTGTTGTTGTCGTTGTTGTTGTTGTATGCTATTAATGCCTTTGTAGTAGTAGCAGTTGTTGTTTAGTCCAAGGTTTGCTCTGATCAAGCAGAACAATAATCAAATGCGTTCCAGCCGTGACCATCCCGTCGTTTCATTTTCAGTGTATATGGGACCACATTATACAATGTGCCCTTCCTTTATTAAAAAAGGGTAGTGTGTGATTTGCTGGAGAATTGGCTGCTATCTTTAGCAGATGGATGACCACGTACACGTAGTTGTTGCTGTTGTCTTTGTTGTTGTTGCTGCTGCTTCTTCTACCATGTTTTATGTATTGTTGTTGCTATTGTTATTATTGCTCTTGTATGTATGTGTTTATACATATTTAGTAGGTTACTTTGGTAAGTTAGTTCGTAGAAGAAACTACTTGAAGAATGAAACGGATGCGTTATTGAAATAGGCATACCTGTGTGTGGTAGATATTTATTAAGTTAATTCAATATGAATCAAATGAGAATAGCCAAGTGTGTTGGCTATTTGTTAATAGAGATGAAGTATTGTGGCAGTTGTAGAAGTCCAGTTTAGTTGTAGTATTCCGTCTTCGACCGGAGCCAGG
>JAOPJM010276450.1:0-12174 GCA_027124095.1 Muusoctopus leioderma | reverse complement strand
GGTGAGAGTGGCGAAGATGGCCCGTGTGAATGGGCCTACTCTGAGCGTACGCCTGTAAGGTCGGAGGTAGGAGATGGTGCCCTTGGTGTGTCGGCTGATCCAGGATCTGTGGGGTTCCTTGGTAGCCCCTGGATGGTGCTCTCCCCCTATTGGGGAATTCTGTTGTTAAGAACTTCGCTTCGTAACCACGTGGTTTCGGGTTCAGTCCTACTTTGTGGCCCATTGGGCAAGTGTCTTCTACTATAGCCTCGAGCCGACCAATGCCTTGTGAGTGAATTTGGTAGACGGAAACTAAGCAGAAGCCTGTCGTATATATATATATTTATATGTATATGTGTGTGTGTCTGTGTGTTTGTGTCTATATCTCTCCGTTTATGTCTTGTTTGTTTGTTTATTTGTTTATGTCCTGTAACTTAGCGATTCGTCAAAAAGAGACCGTTAAAATAAGTAGCAGACTTAGAAAAATAAGTACTAGGGTCGATCTGATCGACTAAAACCCTTCAAGGTGGTGCTCCAGCATGGCCACAGTCAAATGACTGAAACAAGTAAAAGAATAAAAGAATATGGATGGTATGTTGCCCGGATTCGCCATTGGGTGCCTTTAGCAGTGTCCACTTTGTTGCAAGCATTCAGGTAAGATTTCCAGTCTGAGGATAACTTCCTCCATAGCTCCTAACAATCTCGGAGGTACTGAAATTGATGATGGGTGTTACACTTCCTTTACTAACTAAACAATACAAAAAAAACGGCGATCTTCCGATATGAGTACATAAAATGGCCGACAACAAAGTGAAAGAAAGTGGAAAAAATGATAATCGGTACCTGATTTATCTGTATCTATAAAATCCGAATGATTTATTTGTAATTTGTTTGTTAAAATCCCTAAACTGAAATAAAATGGTTACATAGGATAGTAATGTGTAATGCTTATATGTATTTTGTTTTCTCGTTAAAATCCCTAAACTGAAATAAAATGGTTACATATGATAGTAATGTGTAATGGATTTGATGAATGGCATGGATACATTATGTTTGTGAAAACAACGCCAGGTAAACTCTAGTAAGTTGAGAAGTCTTTCATTTCAATTTTCTTTTCACTTTGTAGTCGGCCATTTTATGTACCCATATCGAAATATCGCCCAAAAATATGCATGCAAGGGATTTCCTTAGTTTATTAGTACATATGAAGTACTCGCGTATATATTTCAGAATATATTTCTGAATATGTCTAAATATATCCTACTTTCTAATGTATATATATATATGTACCATGACACACTTCAGCATAAATGAGTATTAAATGTTTGGTATATAAACATACACACACACACACACACACACACACACACACACACACACACACACACACACACACACATATATATACGTATATGTTTGACACCCACATGATAAACCTCAAACAATCACCTAACATGCACATCATCGCTGACAAAACATATACGAAGCAAGCACCACCACATACAAAAAACCTCGTTTCCAACTCCATCACTACCACATACAAGAAAACCAGCAGTAAAATATACAACGACATAAACACGGAGGTGAAGGAGCTAGCCACTCTGCTTAGAATAGACAACCGGGTGAACCACCTCGCCACGCGTACCACCCACATAGCTCTTAAGGACCATAAACCTAGCTTCCTCTCCAACCCCAAGTGCAGGCTAATCAACCCTTCCAAAAGAGAAATAGGCATAGTCTCCAAATGAATTCTCGATGCCATCAATCGCGATATCAGGAGAGCGACAGGTTTAGCTCAATGGGACTCCACCAACGCCGTCATCAACTGGTTCCGCGGCATTGAGAACAAACCAGCCTGCAAGTTCACCCAGTTCGATATCGTGGATTTGTTACCCCTCCATATCGAGTCTCCTCCCCCTGAAAGCCTTGGACTTCGGGAAACAGTTCACCACATTCAGCGACCTCGACATTAAGATGAGCCTCAGTGCCAGGAAGTCGCTCCTGTTCCATAACGACTCCTACTGGGTTAAAAAGGAGGGAGACCTGTTATTTGACGTGTTCATGGGGAGCTACGATGGAGACGAAGTCGCCGACCTCATCGGGATATTCATCCTCGACACACTGAAGAACCGCACCCACCCCCATAGCACGGTCCTGTACAGGGACGATGGCTTGGCGATCTCAAGCTGGATAAGTTTAGAAAAGATCTAATAAAAATCTTCAAGGAGTTCGGCCTGAACATCATCGTCACTACCAACCTAACCAAGGTAGACTTCCTCGACGTCACCCCAGACCTAGCGACTGGCAAATACTATCCTTATAGGAAGCCCAACGAAGAAACCCTTTATATTCATAAGAACTCCAACCACACCCAGCCATATCTAGGAACCTGGTACCCAGTATCAGCAGGAGAATCCCCACTTTATTACCCGACAGAGATATCTTCAATAGGGCTGCACCCCATTACAATGAGGCGTTAGCGAAGATTGGTTTCTCTGAAAAGCTAATATACCCCCAAAAGAACTAGGAAGAGAAATGTGGTTTGGTTTAGCCCTCCCTACAACCTAGATATCGCCACCAACTTAGGTAAAACCTTCCTATCCTTAATCAGGCACCACTTTCCAACCAACCACAAGTATCACAAACTCTTCAACTTCCATAACGTTAAAGTTAGCTACTCCTTCCTCGATAACATCGCCTCTGACATAGTACGCTACAACAGAAGAAAACACACACCACCACAGGCCCCCACCCCCGCACCCACACCAACATGCAACTGCCGAAATCCTACCAACTGCTCGCTGGGGGATCATGCCTCTCGAAAGCCGTGGTCTACAGAGCCTCCTTGACTCCACCAGACATTATTCCGAGGAACTACACGGGCCTAACAGCCAATGATTTCAAGGCATGATTCACGCAACATATGAACTCGTTCAGGTGCAGGGACAGGGAAAACTCCACTGCCCTGTCCCGATTCATCTGGAGACTCCGGCACCAAGCCCCCCCCCACATCACATGGAGCATACTCGACAGGGCCTCCCCCTACTTCCCCGGGGCTCACAGTTGTTAACTCTACCTCCACGAGAGGTTGCATATACTGAAACAACCCGCTGTATCATTAAACAAGAGGACAGACCTAACATTCTGTTGCTACCGCAGATCCGCCTTGCTATCCAACTTAAAACCATTGGCCCTGGATAACTCACTGAGACCACCTTGAAATGCCGACGCCCACAGCCAACGCAGAGGAAACAACTCCAACTCCATCCGCGCATCATCACCAACGCGTGACGTCACTTGCTGCCTGCTACCTTTAACCGACTACTATCCTACGGCTGCTCCCCTTCCACACTTACAACAGCGTGTATCTGTTGCCGCCGATGCCATTCACTCAGGCTGCCTGACGTCATCACCCACAAAATCCCACCACGCGGAGAACTAGTCATACGAACCGATGTCGCAGCACGTGGCCCAAACGGACCAATGGAGACTCATAACAACCCATGTACGGAAGCCATCTTTCTTTCCAACGTGCTTTTACCCAAGATCTATCTGATGATGCGAACGTCTTTGCTCGCGCTCGTGAAACCGACGGCAATGGAGGGATAAGCCAAACTGTTAATACACATATATCCAACTTCCACAATTTGTGTTGATTGCTCTTTCATTCGTTTGTAAACACACGCGTATATATATATATATATATTAATGGTGAAAGTGAAATATTTTTGTGCGAAAACACCCCAAGGACCTGTGTTTCTTACCTGCGATAAATTTAATAACAAATAAGCTGCAAAGAAATCGTTTTAAGCATTTTCTGCTCAATCATTACAGGACTTGGAAAAAGAGTTAATAAATATATAAATAAATAAATAAAGAATTGGCCAGTTTACTAGACAAAGAAGCATCTGATAAAATATGTAGTGGTATTTAGTTACAGCCCTTTACGTTCTGAGTTCAAATCCCCGCTATCGAGGTCAACTTTGTTTTCCACTCCTTCTGGAATCGATAAAATAAGTACCAGTAAATTACTGGTACGGGAAAGTGACATATCTCTGTGTTGAGAATACGAGGAAGGGTTTCCATATGCCATCGAAAGAGGAGTTGGAGTGGGTGGTGGGAGGCACTGGTCGACGTGTGGAAGGATGTGTGCTCCCTCGACCTGGGAATGGTATATGGGGGCGTGTACCTGGTATATTTAAGACCAGAGGTGGAGGTGAGGAGGCAGTCAGAGCTGGTGTGCCGCACGCCTGCCCATAGGCTGGCGCCGCAGTACATGAAATAAAGAAACGTAAGGGTTACGGACAGATATATTGGTAGTGGTGTTGACCATTGGCTTGTGGTCAGCTTTTGCTGACCGTACAGGCAGAGAGTGAGGGCGGAGGTGACCCACAACAACATGTGGTCGGGTGGGATCAACCCAGGACCTGATGAACCCAGGAGACAACAGGACTGGCTATCCTGGTGTTATTTCCCACTGAGAGAGCAGTGAGGAGATCCAATAAGCCTTCTATCCAGGTGGTGGAGGATACAAGGCTCAGTTTCCACATGTGTGGGAGTAAATGATACTGGAAAGCTTTCTGCTCAGAAGAAGACGGAAAGCGCAACAAAGAGAACAGCAGACAGCAGCAGAGGTGGTGACAACATCTGACTCCTGGGGGGTGAAGACTATATCTGCTGCTGCTGCTGCTGCTGCTGCTGCTGCTGCTTCTGCTGCTGCTTCTTTAATAACCTCTTTAACCACCTGTCTATCAACCTGTCAATCAACCTACCTATCTACCTATCTACCTATCTACCTACCTACCTTCTCCTTACCTACTACGTACCTACCTTTTAACCTATTTATTTATCTCGTATCCTACCTACTTATATATATAAATACTTAACAACCTCAGCACTTCAGACTGAAAAACGGAGACAACCTCTCTGGAAAAAGTTAAGTAAATAAATAAATAAATAAATAAATAAATAAATAAACAAATAAATAAATAAAATGAACAAATAGAATAAACAAATAACAGAAAACAGAAAGAAAGAAAGAAAGAAAGCCGACCTGTTTTTAAACGTGGTCGAAGTTGTCAGTGGTGAGACTTCGTCCTGCAGGCCCAGAACATCATAAACCACAGCCCTCAGCAAGTCGGCGGAGGCGGGGTGGGGTGGGGGGGAGAATCACCGAACAGCTCAAGGTGGCAGAGTCCACTATCAGGCGTATGGTGCATGAGGACATCAAGTAGAAGCCCTACGTGATGAAGATGTACCCATACAATAAACGGGAGTCGGGCAAAGACGTAAAACAAAATCAACCCTCCCCCCCCCAAAAAAAAACAGGGTAAAAATTTAGTAAAACACACAAGGGAGGGCAACCATTCCATTGATGGGTGAGAAACTGCCACCTAAGAAGGATCAGGGCACCCCACGGCTCCGATCACTTTCCACTCTGACTGAAAACTGGGTCTCCCGAATTCAGAGGTGAGTATATTTGGCCGTAACTCGAAGTCTCGAGTAAACAAACTCGATAAGGTAGCATCAACCAGTCGAAACTAGTCGAGATGTTCTTTAGTTCGTCCTGGAGAGAGAGCCGTGTAGTTTTAACCACAGGATCTATTGATACGATGTTGAATATATAGGGTGCACCTGGTAGTTGAGAACACAACTTTAGCGCCCCATAAATGGGAGAAGACCTAACGTAATGTTACACAGCTTGTGCCAAATTTTAACTTTCTCATTTCTCTTCCAAACGTATCGACAGCCAGCTTCAACATCGCGGATTCTAATGTGACACAGGAAATGAAAAGGCTCACCATGCTCGTGGCTCTAGGCGCCCAACCACAGCGACTGGAAGATCACCATCTTCTGGAACATCGCCAGGTCCTTCGTGTTCAAGATCAGGGAAAAGCTGGTGGCCCCTAGTAGGGACTTGTCATAGGTGGCCAAGAGAAATAATCAGTCTTAAATTCTCGGCGGTCAGACGTCGTCAGGACGGCCTAGTTCGTCCAGTAGGTCCAGGACATCCTAAACCACAATCTCAGCAAGTCTATTGAGGGCAACAACAACAACTGGTACCCTTACCTTATCGACCCCGGGGAGATGAAAGTGAAAGTGGAATCACGATGGTAAGTCAGTACGTAGACCAGGGGTGGCCAACCAGTCGATCACGATGGTAAGTCAGTACGTAGAAGAACAAAGGCAGAAGCTAGAACATAAAGTAAATACCGCAACTGATTTTGTCCGATGCTACTTTATCGATATTTTATCGATCACCCTGCCCCTGGGTGGATAAATGGAAAATTCGACCCCGACGTGATTTGAACTAAGAATGCAAGGAAATGGTAATATTCCTGCCGTTTCTACCATTCCAACAACCGTTCGTTAACAAAAACATAGTGAAATATAAAACTCCAAAACAGATATTAATCATGTCGTAGATTTTGACATTTTATTTCGAGAAATAAATCGCAAGGAAAAATTAGGAAACAAATTTCGTTATATGTCTGTATTTAGATAAACAAAAACCCGTTGCTAGGCAACTCGGTTCCTAAGTTACTGTTTCCATGGTGAACACGTTATTCGAGACATAAATTACTTGATAGTTATCACATTTTATTTTTTCCGTAACGGGTGTATTACGGGTATATACGATAGCCATGATAGGGAGGGTGGGGAAGGGTGGGTGGGCAGGTGGGGCGGGGCATGTGGGCGGCAGGCGTGAGATTGTTACTATTACTATGGCTCTCCTTTTCCCCCAAATACAACACCAACAACAACACCTACAACACCTACAATAACAACACAAAGACAAATGCACACACTAGTCACCCTTCTTCGGGTCCCCCCTTATTTCTCGTCAAATGACGAAGAGAACAAGGCGGGGGGGGGGGGTCACGGATAATAGCAAATGATCAACAGGGGTCACCTGATTTTGGTGCTCTTAGCGTGTCGGGTGATCCAGGATCTGTGGGGTTCCTTGGTTGCCCCTGGGTAGTACTCCCCCCCCCCCTTTGGGGGATTTCTATTGTTTTGTTGTTATTGTTTTATTTTATTCTTAATTGTTAAATTGTATTATATATTTACTCACCCTCCTTTGTAAACCCCCACTGTCCTTGCCTTTTGTATCGTCCTTAATGTTTTCAGGCCCTTGTGGCCAATAAAAGAAATCATTATTTAGATAGTATGGTGAGATGTGAGAGAGATTTAGCTGGTATTTCTAGCAGGTAGAGTAAGCACGTATAGGCTCCCTCGCTGGTACGTTGCGAAGGTCTGTAGATATATATGCTGTGTGGAGGTAGGTATGTATATATTTGTGTTGTGGAGTGGGGGGGAATTATTGTGAGTGTGTATATATGTCTGTGTGCGTGTGTGTGTGTGTGTGTGTGTCTGTGTGTGTGTGTGTGTGCGTGCATGTGTATGCATGTGTGTGTGTGTGTGATATGAAGGTAGGTATGTAAATATTATGTAGATGTAAATGTGATGTTTAGCACCAGGTCATCACTGATCGAGCAGGGATAAAACCAAAGACATTCCAGCTGTGACCATCCTTTCTATTTAGAGTTATATAGAACTATATTCTCCCATGTGTCATTTCCTTACTTAAGAGGGAAGGTTATAATTTCAGAGAATTTGACTGCTATTTCTAGTAGGCCAAGTGACTGCATAAAGCTCCTTCATTGGATGTGATACAGAGAGGTAGTTAGTTGATTAGATGTCATGCAAAGAAATAGTTCGTTAATAAGTTGTGAAGCGTGTAGGTGGTTAGTTAATTATATCTTCTACAGATAGGTAGTTAATTAATTAATAGACACTCCGTCGGTTTCGACGATGAGTGTTCCATTGTTTGATCAACTGAACGTCTGACTCTTTAAGTTAACGTGTAGGTGGCTGAGTATTCCACAGACACGAGTAGCCTTAACGTAATTCCCACGCCGAACCAGCGCGACACAATATGTGACAAGGCTGGACATTTGAATTATAGGTACAATCTATCCGACGGGCTTGCACACAGTTTTCCTGTAACAAGTTCCACTCCCAAGGTTTCAGTCGATCGGAGGCTATGATGCCCAAGATGCCACTCAGTGGAATCGAACCAGTGACTGCATGATTGTGAAGTGAACTTCTTAATCGCACAGCCATACCTGCGTCCAGTAAATTAATGAGGTGTGATATGAATGTAGGTAGTTAGTTAATTAGATATGACGTGAAGGTAGTAAGTTAATTATATATAATACAAAGAAGTTCTTAGTTAACTCGATATGACGTGAAGGTAGATAGAGAGTTAGTTAATTAGATGTGAAGCAGAGAGGTATGTAATTAGATGCGATGTGAAGGTAGGTATGTTGATAGATGTTTGTTGTTGTTCACCTTTAGCCCCATGTTCACACTAATCTAGCAGACGATCCAGCCGTGAACATACTGTCTTTTTTTTGCAGAGTGCCTCTGTTACTACACTATCCAATGTATCCTTCTATTTACTAAGACGTTACGTTACGATTTGAGATAGATTTGACTATTATTTCTAGCAGGGTGACCGACCAGGTTGAGGCTTCCTCGTTGGCTTGTTAATGCTCTTTTCAATGAAGCGTGATAGGTTAGTGATCCAATTAAATAGTAATCAAGGAAACAACCCTTCTCTACTATAAACGAATTAAAGAACATCGACTAAGTACATTACAACATAACTAAACGCTTGTTCGTTATATAGAGTGCCCTCTATCGACACTTGCAGAAGCACAACATTTTAGAAGCAGCTTCAAATTGTGCTTTTTAAAATAGGGTGAGTACCTTCTGAAGAATAATATTTGTTGATAACAGCATGTTTGCAGCCAACGAGATATTTTCAAGTGTTTTCAAGCTGTGTAGATTCGAAACATAAACCGTTTTTTTTAAATTTATTTTTTAATAAATTTTAAATCATCTCTTGAAAGCAACAACAATTATATTTAACAGCCAGTATGAATACGTGCATCTAGTCACTCGTGTCATTGTTTGGGTATATAACTTCTCTGAAAATAGAAATTGGTGAAATGCATGGCAGTTCGATTATATATGTATAGTATATTTACTGGTGGGTGACTTTTACAGCACCGGTTCTGTTTCCTTCATAGAATTCATCAGAAAGCATTCTGGTAAATTCTACGAAGGAAACATACTATTTAACTGTGTGTTTGACTCTTTTAATACTTTAACTTCTATAAATAGCTTCCTTTGGAAAGGTGGATTTAGAGCTCGACTTCCTACTTCCAACTCTTCTCCTTATAAATTTTCTTTTCCATATTGCTTTCACCTAAAAAAAAGCACTTCCTATACAATAACATTTTCAAAGAGACTGTCCAGGATAAATCTGTTTTTCTTTCATAATTCTACTAAGTTACCTACCCTCTTTATATTTTTTCTCCATGCTTTGTTTACAACTTCCATGTATTCGTGTCACCTCACTACCACAGGTACGTAACTGTTGCGGGATGTGAATCTATTATATACTTAATACCCCTATTTTTTATATTGACTTCGCAACCGGTCCTCCATCGGTTTCTGTCTTTCCGTTTTTCCTTGCTCATTTTCTTTTTTATTTCTTCTAGTAATAACTCCCCTCTGTACAGGATTTGCCTCAGATTCAATATTTCTTTCGTCGGATATTTTGAACTTCCGGTTGAAAAGGACCTGATAAACGCGCCTTGTCATCGGTTTATCAGAACAATTCCAATAACCCAAACGAAAATAACTTGGGCGAGAAACCTTAGGTTGTCCTAAGACCCTTGTGTTGTTCACACTAAAATAAATTATACTCTTTTGTTCGCCGAAGTCAACTTTGCCTTTCATCTTTCCTGGGTTGATAAAATAAAGTACCAGTCAAGTACTGGGGTTGTTGTTGGCCTTGTGCCTATGGTAGAAACAAATTACAAATATATATATATATATATATGTTTCTAATCCTTATTATGCATTCTACCCTAGCTCAGGTACCTGAATTACCACGACCACACTAAACACGACAATTATATGGACAGCCAAACACAACAACTGTATGTAACCCACCCTAAAATCATGAAGTAATATCCACTATACACAAAAACTACCGAGGATAATCACACTTCTGGGAATTATGCCTTACAACTTCGGGGACCGTAAAAACAACTGAAACAAATTAACAGAGTTACAACTTAGTAAAGTTACCAGAACAACCTAATTGCGTAACACTAAAATAATATTCGGTAATTCACATAATCAGCCGTCCGTCGAAGATCATGATGATTTCAACACTTAGAACGGGACCATTTCTTCCGACTGTCAACAGCGTTGAAAATTCAAAACTATTATATATATATATATATATATCCGCTTGGTATAGAAAAATCATTGCTTCAAAATCAATAGCAAAAATAACTTGTGGTATTCTTCTAGACCGCGGTGGTTACGTCCATTTACGCCCAGGTCGTCTTCCCATGCCACCTTACGACATTCATAAAATAAGTCCGAGATGACGTATTGGTGTCGACGACTACAATTGACAAAAATCTTGATTGTACCCCACTGCCCGAAGGCTGTAAAACGATAAAAGAAATTGTTATGGATGAATATTTACATGGTGAAAACAGAAATAATCCCTTTACAGAGGTCCGTCTTGATAAATGGAATGGTAAAATTATAAACCCTTGAAACAGGGAAGATATCAGAAGGATAATACAGAGGAAGTAAAATTATTAATTAGGCTTCTAACAAAAGAGTCACAAGTAATGTATTTATCTTAACTTACTGCTAGAACTGTGATAAAACTTGATTATACGATTAAAAAAATAAAACAAGAAAGCAAAGAAATATATTAAAATATTCATCAAGATGTTTCACAAAAGATAGAAAATCAAATGAAATTGAGAACTATATATATATATATATATGTTTGTGTGTGTGTATGTGTGTGTGTGTGCGCGTAGGTATCTGTTTGCATGCGTGTATATATGTGCATCTGTGTGTGGTATTGTTTATATATATATATATATATATATATATAAATCAAGATACGAAACGGAACGAAAATAGTCACAAATTGCTTTGTGATGCAAAACGAGAACAAAACGAAACGAAAAAAATCACAAATTTAACAGTGGGACAAAACGGAACGAAATAACGGACCAAACAGTTGTACAAGGGACGTAACAGGACGCAGGCCATCATCAGCTGAGACTCAATTCACCAATAGTTTCGTCGTGGGCCCAGAACTATTATAGGTGAAAAGCCACGACAACAACATTAAAAAAAATGTTGTTTGGCGAAAACAAAACAAAACAAACAGCGAGGAAAGACATGGGGTGGATATTAAACATATAACATAATAGGACCTTTCGGTAGGGGGAAAACATTTAAACATAAAATGTACTAACGCGAGAGAGAAATTAATAATATTTTTCAATGTGAGGAGAACAAAAAGACAGGTCTTACGTGGAGAGGTACCGGGTCGAAAGAAAGAACACGATGGCACTTGACCGGAAGTAAGGGGGTGCGCAAAGGCGCTAGCGTGTACAGTAGATAGAGAATGTTCATTTATCATCTCATCCATCCAAACACCCACCTACGTATCTATCTATCTATCTTTCTATCATCTATCTATCTATCTATCTATATATCTACATACCTATCTATCTAACTATCTATCTATCTATCTAACATTATTGATCAATCCATCTATCCAAACACCCGCCTACGCATCTTTCTATATAATAATAATATAAATCATTAATTCAATATTTTATTTGTAACGATTTATTATATATACATCATTTTTTTTAGATTCAGATAGATAAATCTTTTAATAAAACACAAATGATACATTCACGTACAAATGAAATAGGAAATGTGTCGAACATGTTGTTTCCATTAATAAAGAGGTTTTGATTTACAATATGAAACTGAAGTTTAAAAGTTAAAAACGAAAACCAAATTCATATTTGTTTTCACCTTTCATAAATGGTATGATGATTAATTAATAGAAGTCAACGAAGCAATTTTCATGAACGTACATTCATATTCGTTGTTTCACAATTTTACATAAATGTATTTTTTTGCTCTTAATTTGCAAGTATATATACACACACATAGACATACGCACACACACACACACGCGCACACACACACACACGTCTATGCATATATATATATATACACATATATATGTAAATGTATATGCATATATATATATATATATAT
>JAOPJM010276249.1:0-12176 GCA_027124095.1 Muusoctopus leioderma | reverse complement strand
GGCTTACCATTACGTATATTTGTTGACCTTACTTCTAGGCCTGTTGCACGAACTATTAGCATTCATATTTGAACTTTGTAATATTCTGATCATGTGTCTACAAAAGATTATCCGTTGATGGAATGTAGCACGTGTTACGGTAGCCATGTTTTTATCTACTATTAACGGTACACCTTTCATTGTAATTCACACGAGTCCGTAGTGACCGTGTGACGTATGGTGTATATTGTTCCTTATAATAAAACGATCTATTTAAACCATACATGTTTTCTTTTCTTCTTTCCTTCACGGAAGACATAATATATTTTTATTTAACGTATATTATATATCACGATTCCCTTCGGGAAACCCATTTGTGACGTTAAATACATATAAACATTTATATATACACAGTGATATGCACACATAGACAAATATATCCAATATAATATACCTGCATATATAATTGTATGCTTATAAGAAGTTCTGTTTCTATATTTGTTTTCTAGTATAACCCAAACCATTCTTATATTTTAATTATTTTTTTTAATTTTAAAATCTCCAAAAACCCTAATTATATCAAGACCATCACTTCATATCTTCTTATACATACAGTGCTGCTAATAATTAAGGATATTGGTGGAAAAAATGTTAGGGGTTGGAAGGGTGAAATATTGTTCCATAAATATGAAAAATGCTATTGTTTCATTAAATACCATTACAAATTGAACCCTTTGAACTTCTGTTTTGTCACATCACCCTTCTTACATCACCCTTCTGCTGATATATTTACTCCTTTATTGCCAGCCTCCCATTCACACCTCCATTACTGGGTTTTTCTAAAAGTGTTAAGAGATTTTTATCGATGAGAAAAAGGGCTATCTGATTTTATAGGGATTTTACTGTGTTAGTTTGGGTGTGAACACCACACCAGATGCTTAAAAAACTATTGATCTTTTCTTATTTTGGCGGTGGGAGGGGGCGGCGGTTTCATGTGTGAATGTATAAGTGTGAATGTAGGTATGTGTATGCATATCTATGTATGTATATGTGTGTGTGTATATGTATATATATATATATATATATATATATATATATATATATGTATGTGTGTGTGTGTGTGTGTGTGTGTGTGTGTGTGTTTGTTTGTCTTCACAAAGTCATCATTGTTGATACCACTTGGGCTACCATTGTGCATTGTTTACATTCTGCATAAACAAGATGTGGGCGAAAGATCGCTGGAAAAATTACCTTACATATAAGGTGCTTATAAGTAAGGGTTGGTGACAGGAAGGGCATCCAACCATAGAACTGATCCAAAAAAGAAAAAGAAATCTCATCCAACCCATGCCAGCATGGAAAAGTGGACATAAAAACAATGATGTAACGATGATTTAGTGCTGGATCTTTAAAGTGAGACACAGTAAGAGAGCTGGGTGTTTTATGGCCGGATGCAGCATTTTTCAGTGAGTTAGATGTAACATGTTGGCAGTTGAATCTTTGTCAATTAGTCAAATGGGTTTTTTTAAAATGAAGTCTAGGATGTCAATGTGTGTAGTAGCAGCACTCAGTGACATAGCTAGAGTTTGTGCTGACTGGAGCAGTCCTTGTGTTTGCCCCATCCATGAAAAATACAACACAATACACATCAAACAAACCTAAACCAAAATAGGGCCACCCAGAACGGACCACCTGGCTGCCCCCCCCCCGCCCTGGTTATGCTACTGGCAGCACCATTCCATATATGTGAGTAATACTCCATTGTGGGTTTTGAGTTTTGTTGAGAGTCAGTGACTAATCAGAACTGAAGTATTTATTGGCTGTAAAGAGTAATCCTAGTCTTTGGGATGCATTTTTGTCAATGTTATATATTCAGGGTCAACATGCGAGGTCATTAGAGATTGTGAGGCATAGTAACATTCATAGCAAGTTTTAAGGTTTCAATTGCATGTTGTTCATGCCTAGAGAGTGTGACGTACAAGATTGTTTCCTTGATATGTGTATAGTAGTGACAGAGTTTTGTACTGTAGAAAGAAACGGGGTTGTTTGTTGTCTTGTCCCTATTGAAAGATGTTATCAAAATCTATACTCATGGATTCAGTGTGTCTGACATGAGATGTCAGGTGCTAAGTGGCTGACAAACTATCTGTGAAACAAGTGAGGCACTTGTGGAGATAGAATAATATGGTTAGATAGAAGATAAATATTTATATTAACTAATTCCAGAGCAGGGAATGTTAGATGCAGTGTAGGTTTATTGGTAATGTAGTCACCCAGCAACTGAGTGATAATTGGTTTGAGTCATGTCCATGAATATACAGTCCTTTTTCTGTCTCAAATTAATACTTTATCACCACCACCACCACTGCCGTCGTCGTCGTCGTCGTCGTCGTCGTCGTTAATAACATTATTCTGGAATGTTGCCAGGTGCTCACCGCCCTCTACAAGTCAGACAATGGGATCAGTGGAAGTTCCACTCTAGCCATCTATAAAGGGTTAATGGAGGGGAAGAGCGACGATGTTCTCGGGGAAACTCTGGGCGTCGACGAAAACGAACTGGCTAGTCTGTTCCGGAGAACTTTCGGATTGGGGACTACTATGGATAACTCCCAGAAGTCCTTGACCTGGGAATGCTACTGAGGGGTGCTACTGGTTTGAGATTAACTCTACAGGCATGGAAGTGCCATCAGACGAACCTGTCTGAAATGCGCACAGAGTGAGGAAATCGTTCTGCATGCACTCGTTCAGTGTCCGGGCATTACTGATTTGTGGAGTTTTGTCAAACAGCTACTGTCGTGGGTGGGATGGATCTGGCTATCGGCTGAGCCCATCGTGATGATTGCCCCACCACCCTCCTTTGTCTGGTGGTTGTAGTGAAAGAGGTTGTGTGGCTGAAAGGTCAGAGGACAAACACTTTCCTCTTTGGTTGAGCACTCATTGACTTTTTCAAGTTTCACCTGAAAAGGAAGGTGAAGGTGGAGAGAGAGGTGCTGTCCTCCAGTGATTTTATTGAAAGGTGGGTGAAAGTGGCAAGAATGGCAAGAGTGGATGGGACTGCTCTAAGTATATGCCTGTAGGTCAGAGAACAACAGTTGGAGAGGGCACTCGCCCTTGGTGTTCAGGGTGAGCTTGGATCTGTGGGGTTCCTCGACTGGCCCTAGATGGAGGTTCTCCTGTATCAGGAGCACTGCATCATCATCATCATTATTTGTATACTATGTATACTTATATTTCATCTTTTTTCTTTATTACACATTCGAATCTATATGTACATCCCCACACTTTATGTCTGTCTTTATGATTGTTCCTCATTTGCTGCACTGGTGACAAATAAAAAATAAATCATTATTACTACTACTACTACTACTACTACTACTACTACTATTACTACTACTACTACTACTTTTTTGTGTCCATTTTGCCATGTTTGAATGGTATATTTTTTAATCACTTAGTCAGTAGGGAGGGTATTACCCATTGCCTTTTTCAGAGCCTCCGAAACTGGCGGGAGGAAGGGAGGAAATTATCCTTAGACTGGAGACCTGGCCTGAATGCTTGCAACAGAGTGGACTCTGCTAAAGGCACCCAAGGGCCAGGTGGTGGTGTTAAATCAGGCGATGGATTAAGTCTGCTACCCAAGTAGGCCACGGTAGGATTTAAATCCAGAAAGCAAAGAGCCAGAACAAATACCATGAGGCATCACGCCTGATACTCTAATGATTCTGTCAGTCTACTGCCCTAGACTGGTACCTTATTTATCTACCCCAAAATGATGAAAGGCAAAGTTGACCTCGGTGGCATTTGAACTCAGAGCGCAGTGAGCCAGAATGAATACTACAAGGCATTCTGTCTGACGTGCTAACGACTCTGCCAATTCACCACTTTTGATCATAGGTCTGCTTGATCAGAGTTGATCTGCAGCTAAACAACAACAGTTGATGAGTTCTTGTTGTATCAGACCACCAGGGAAAAGGTTAATGTTTAAAATCTCTGTCCCTGGTGTTAAACTGTGTGTATGTCCAAGACATTCAAACTCTCAAGATTTCTGTCCATCTAGCTGTTAGTTAGTAGGGAAGGAGGGGTAGTGCTCATGACCTCTGCAGGCTCTCTCAGACTGGTAAAATTGATGAGGTTGATGTTTAGCTTGAACATTTGCAGGTCAATGAATGTCTAGAGGAAAAACATTGGTGGGGAGGAAACTGGTGGTGGGGGACTGTGCAACAGACAACAGAGTGAACCCTGCTAAAGGCACCTAAGGATCACCAGGTAGTGGTGTTGAGCCGGACAGTGTAAAAAACCTGTGGTATATTGGGTTCATTACAACCAATGGTGAGAACACTGCAAGATTGCTGTAAGCTTACCTAGATATACAGCATTTTAATTATGGTGAGTTCAGTAGTCCCACAATGCATTGCTGTAGAGATTAGTGTTACAGAAGTAGTAGAGACTGGTATAGTAGCAGCAGTAGGGACCCGTCTAGTCATAGTTGTTTGTTTTTGTTTAGCCCCAGATCAGCTTTGATTAAGCAAGACATGATCAAAAAGCATTCCAGCCATGGCTATCCAATCTTTTTGGTTTTTCAGATACATTGTATCTAGGATTACATTGTCCAATGTGTCCTTTTATTTTAAGATGGCAGAGTGTGATTTGGGGGAAATTTGGCTACTATTTCTAGGAAGTTGAGCTACCACCATGTAGAGGCTCCCTCAACAGCCACTGGTGAAATAGTTGTGGTAGTAGTAGCAGTAGTAGTAGATTGAGACACTGGTGTAGCAGCAGTAGAAAAACTAGAGATAGGACATTGATCAGTTGGGGGGGCAGTATTGTTTTTTTTTAACATTACTATTTCCCTATTTTATTATTATGATGGAATGTTTGATGATTGGAAATTGCCTTGACAAGGAACTTCAAATGGCATTAGACTTTTTGTAGGAATAAAACATGTTAAAAGACTGTATTTTGATGTTTTTATGAGCAAATACCTCGTTAAATGTTAATGGGTTTCCTGTAGGCTTTTATTATCATAAAGTTGGAAAAAAAAAAAAAAATAATAATTGTAAAGGATAGAGTTAGTGTATGTTGAGATGAGAATAATAACATTTCAGTCAGAGAGTCTTTTTTTCACTTTGAACATTCTGGGCAAGGCCCTTCTTTGAAACATTAGATGTGCACACGGCATCACAACTCTCTTCTTCTCTACTTTGGTATATTAACATTATTCACTTTCAGACTTTAAAAAAAAATAATTTTATCTGACACAGATCACAGCTGGTTTCTTTGAATTGTAGTGCTTCATTTTCAATATAACCTTTGCTGATGAAGCTCTCTCTCTGACACACACTCTATCAATTCTGATGTGCCACAGGGTTCAATGTTGTCCCCCCACTCTTCCCCCTTGCTGTTACCACCAACAACACTCACTCCTACACAAATGATACCACCCTTCATTCCTTACTAAGTTTGCACTTCGAAGAGTCGTCCACATCCAACTTAGGCACCTCACTCCAAATCTGTCTGCTCATTAAATGGTGCAGGCATTTTGTTGTGCATTTTGACAGGGCACTTAATTCAAAACACCTCCATTTACCTAACTGACAGGAATAAGTCTCAGATCAAGAAATGTGACTTAGGAGATTTATCTATTCAACACCATCAAACAGGAGCTGAACATTAGCCATTGTGAGCTCTGCTGGGGACACAGGAGATATTTACATTCACATCATTCATGACATGGTCAGCTCAGTTTAAAGCCTCACCATATGTCCACTATACACCATCAGAAAATAGTGTTCAACAGTTTGGGTTTTGTTATGATAGAAGTTATAAAAACTCAACGATTTATTCTTCCCATACACTCTACTGAATTCATATTGGAGTTTTGTTGGAGATATGATTTTTGTAGACAGTCTCCAGTTGCAAGCATACACACTTTGGGATAGTGTGATCCTTAGCAGTATTTCTTGCTATTAAATATTGACTGTCGTAGTGGAAGTACTGACCAAGGAAACCCTCAAATACGGGACAGATGTATCTTGGATTTCGAAGAAGATAGACTTTCTGTAAGATACTTGCAGACACAGAGATCAATGCTATCAGTAGCCACTGGATCCCAGTGCAGACATATAGTGGATTTTAGGTGATCAACTTGAACGGTTATAACACCAAACTTTTGCTTTCACATCTGGCCCTATTTAGTGGTACCAGTGCCATGACAAGGATGCATGGGAGGGAGTTTGTTTCGCAGAGGTGATCAAGTTGCACACGCCATATGAAGTGACTTTTTAAGCCAGCGAGAGCTCAACTCCAAGCTGTTCAGCTCAGGTGATACTGAACCTAGAGTTTTCTGTTTGTGATGCTGTAGATTGAACTGGTTGGAGTTGGCTCAACTCATCCCAGGTGAATACCGACACAAGCAACAAAGCAAACTCTGCTGGGAGAATAGAATTAGTTGGTTGACATTTTGTGGTGAGAGATATTGATTTAACTTGTATTATATCATATATTTAATTGGTACTAGGATTGAACTGGTACTGTACCAAAAATCTAATAGGACCACACCATGGAGCTGACTGGTTCTACCCACAAAGCTGGCTGGTACTGCTACACTCAAAGATGACTGGTACTGCTCTCCATTTAGGAAGCCAAATGAAAAATTACGATACATAAATATTGCTTCAAACTACCCACCTGCCATTATTAATAATTTAGTGAAAAATGTTAGTATTCAGTTCTCCATAATTCCATCTGATACGTCTTCAGTTGACAATACAGCTCCTTATTGTAATGAAGCATTGAAACGCAGCGGTTTTAAGGATAAAATTAATTACATATGTAATAAAATATTAATTCTCAGACACCGGAAAATAGAAAAGGAAAAATTATTTGGTTTAATGCTCCATTCAGTCTTGGCGTGAGTACAAGTATCGCTGAATGCTTCTTCAACTTATTGGATGAGTATTCTTCGAAAAATCGTATTATAAAATTTTTAATAGGAACAATGTTGATTAAGTGTCAGTTGTATACACAATTTTGCAATAGAAAGAGCAATTATTAATAGCAACAATCTTAAACATTTGTCTCACCACAGAGGCTAAGACTGGTACCGAACCACAGGCTAATTCTACAATATACTTACTCAAGTTTAAGAGTCAACATCAGAGAAGGTGTAATTAAGATTATTTAACGATTTGTACTGATCCTATTGGCATGGTGTTGTATTATACTTCAAAGTAAATAATCAAGATATGATTAATCTGTGATGTTTTAATACTGTGTAATTGGCTATATCATTTGATCTGTTGCAGCTCAACACTTTAATCAACAACACTGAGATCACGAGCCGATTAGAGAGCCTTTACATGGTAGCTTGACCTGCTAGAAATAGCAACCAAATCTCTCTCAAATCACACGCTGCCATCTTAAAAACGAAAGAGTGCATTGGATAGCATAGTCCTAGATACACTCTGAAAAATGTGGGCTGGTTATGGGTGACCATAGGTCTTCTCAACCAGGACTAACCTGGGGCTAGACAACAACAACACTATTAAGATCAAACTAAAGACAAAACAGCTAAGTTCACAGGTTCAAAATGCCATCATAACTTGCTCCTCTATCTTGTGGATGTCTACTGTATAGCAAGTCCTGTAACATCCAGGGTTGTTGGCCATTACTGAAGGACTTCATTTTTATGTAGTCTCACTCAAGAGATGATACACAGCAGTGGTTTACCAGTCTTTTAGTATCATTACAAATATTAAATGACTACCTCCTACTTCACCGCCTATCAATTATATAGTATATCTGCTAATTGCAACAGTAAACTGTAGCTCCTTACGGAATCTTTTTGTTGTGTAGCCCCAGGTCAGCTTTGATTGACCAGACCTATGATGAAACTCATTCCAGCTCTGACCATCCCAGCTTTTTGTATATCTAGGACTACATTGTCTAATGACTACATTGTCTAAGATGGTAGGGTTTGATTTAAGAGAACTTGTCTGCTATTTCTGACAGGACGAGTGACCGTGTAGAGGCTCTGCCATGGGCTACAACTAGATGGTTATAGATATTGAGAGTGAAGACTCAACTATCGTGATGTGAATTCGACTCCTTTAGTTACTGTAGGGATAGATTTAGCAGAGTAGATCCAGTTAGCCCATACGGTTGCTATGGGGATGGAGTGGGGTGGGGGGTAGATGTGGCTAAGTAACCCTCTTTAATATGTACAAACATATTAAGAAATAGTATGTTGTTGTTGTTGCTTAGCTCCCAGATTAGCTCTGATCCAGCGGACCTATGACCAAAGCTTTCCAGCCATGACCATCCTATCTTATTTTCAAACAATGTATTCATCACTACATTATCCAATTTGTCCTTTTTTTTTTTTTTTTTAAAGATAAGGTGTGGTTTGAAGGGAATTTGACTGCTATTTCTAGCTGGTTAAGTGACCATGTAGAAGCTCCCTTGTTGTCTCGTGTTCTTAGAAACAGTGTTATTTCAGTTGGTAAATAGGAAGGTAATAAAAGACACTTAACAATGCAACGTTGGTGAAAAATAAATTTATTCAATAATTCACTGAGCTGGTACAGACATGTGATATGTATGGAGGGGGAGGATGACAGTTGGGTAAAGAAGTGAGAAGTAATCTAAATGGAGGGAACCTACAGAAGAGGAAGACATACGAAGAAGTGGTGAAGGCTGATCTCAAGAGACTGATGATCCTCATAAATAAAATGATAAAGGGTCACAAGTGGTGAGATGAGACACTGTGTTTGTGTTGGAGAAGAGCTGTCTGGCTCATGCAACGTGGGAAAACGGATATAAAAATAATAATTTCACCTTTAACCCTTTCGGTATGCAAAACTAGGTACGGTACTACAAATGTTCAAATATGCGTGAAAAAATGACATATATACCATCTTTCCCATGTAAGAAGGGCATATTTCATATACAAACCGTTATTCGCTTATTGACGACTCCCGGAACTCAATTGGGTGTAGAATCGCTTATTGACGACTACCGGAACTCAATTGGGTGTAGAATCGCTTATTGACGACTCCCGGAACTCAATTGGGTGTAGAATCGCTTATTGACGACTCCTGGCTATGTGCGCAAAAATCTCAAGTCGTTTATTGACGACTCCCGTACCGAAAGGGTTAATAAACTTTGATCTTGGACTGAAATATTTTAAAGGAACAGTGAAATATAGCCAACACCAAATCTGTTATGATGTGTATATTGATACACAGTATGTGTACGCTGTGATGTTTAGACCATGTAATTAACCTGAGCCAACAAGGGATCCTCTACATGGTTGTTCATTCAACCTTCTAGAAATAGCAGCCATATCTCTCTCAAATTACACCTTGCCATCTTTAAACAATTGGATAAGGTAGTCTGAAATAAACTATGTCTGAAAAGATGAGATGGTCACAGCTAGAATGTCTTTGATCTACATGATCAGGGCTGACCTAGGATTAAACAACAATAAAAACAACAACTGTTGATAAGTCAAGGAGATGGTGGTCTTAATCTCGGTCTTCTATTATAATTCCATTCACATCTAGGATTCTTTATAGGAATATTAAGTCTATCCCAGTACTTGACTTGACAATATTTTATTGGGCCCAGAAGGATGAAAAGCAAAGTTGAACTTGGCAGGGATTTGAACTCAGAACATAAAGTGCCATAACTAAATACCACAGTCATTTAGCCTGCTCTAACGATTGTGCCAATCCACTGCCAGGTGATTGTTAATCTGTGGTTGCAGATATCTAATAAGTATTACTTCTTTAATACGTCATAATGTATGAACATTTCTGAGGATGCCCTTGATAGAAGCTTTAACTTCTGCATTTTGGCAGCTGTCAGGTGATGTCTTTTAATAGATTAGACAGCCACATTCGTGTGTAGTCCAATGTGTAAATGTAATGAGTGGAGGGTACTGTCTATGTAAACTGTGCTATATTTTACACATTTAATAGCATACACTATGTAAGCTTTACACATTTAATAGCATTCACTATGTAAGCTTTACACATTTAATAGCATTCACTATGTAAGCTATAAAGCATTCACTTGCATTTCGAAACAGTTAATTTGCCAATGTGTATTCTTATGAGATCTGAGTTTTGACTTTTGGACAGGCAGTTCCAAGTGGGCGAGTTGTGTATTCAGCCCTCCCCTCCATATAGCAGATCTAATTGCATTAATTGATAGGGATCCAGACATAAAAGTGGGCCCTCTTGTTATTCTGTTCCATTTCTTTCCTCTGTTTTTGGCCATGTTATAATAAAGACCTTAACAAGTCCCTTTTGTTTCAGGGCCTTATGGAACCTCTTAATGTTGGCAATCTTATTATCCACCCCATTAGATTCATTTTCAATATATTTGATCTTGTGGTTGATATTTAAGAGTCAATTGTCAAAGCTGATTTGAAGGGGACAGACAAATGTTCATAAGCAGACTTTCTCTAGAAATTGGGACATATATTACCTTTTTGTTTGTTATTTTTCACCTGGAAATTGAGGAATGAAATGAATCTGAATTCTGTTGGATGTTTGATGTTGAAACTAATGTGCTTATCCACACCATTGATTATATTAAAGATATTGCATGTGAGGAAGTTAGTTTCAGAATATTGGTGTGGCATGTACGTACTGAATACTACTTTGCACTCCAGTAAATTCATGTACAATATCATTAGTAACTCTAATAGACTTGAGTTCATTGGTAATCCTGTAACCTATTTGTATATGTGCTGTGAGGAGAGAAGAATCTAACATTTTGGGCCCTTGCTCTTCATTTGAGAATAAGGAAGAGAGAGCAAGAATCGCCACATTCTCTCACTTTCTAATTCTCAGACGAAGGGCAAGAGAGCCAAAACTTAGTCTTCATTCTTCATGGCAATTGAACTTATTGAACTCTTCTATGGACTGATTGTTCTCAACACCGACCATCACCAGTTTCATTTGCCCCATTTGTCAAAACATGGAAGCAGGTATCTTTCAGAATTACAGATAACAGTCAGTGTTTATCTGACAAAGTGTATAATTAAAAAGTTTACATTGTTGAAAGAGATTATGTAATCGGGATGTCTACAGAAAGCTGAGCTGATAGGTATGTGTACATGGAAACACATGAAGTCATACTGTTTACCATTAGCAATAACTGGATCTAATTTGTAGAGTCCAGTGATGACATTGTTGGAGCTAGCTATTGATGTATCTATGGAAGGTCATCAGTAAAGGTCCAAGAATCCTGGATAGAAGCTATGATATTTTGTAAGACATTATGGCTCTAGATTTGTGGGTTGTTGTTGCATAGAATGCCTTTGATCATAGGTCTGTTCTGTCTGTGACCATCCTGTCTTTATTTCAGACAGTGTATCTAAGACTATATCATCCAATGTGTCCTTTCTTTTTTATGACAGTATGGTGTGATGTGAGGGAGATTTGGCTGCTATTTCAACATGGTTCAAATGACCATGTAGAGGTTCCATTTTTGTCTTGTTGATTCGTGGATTTTTATTAGGTGTCAAAATTTGCTATTAATGGTAAAATTCTTAATTCTTTTGAGGGATTTTCCTCAGTGGATGCAAATCTTACCTCCTTGCACCATCAGGTCAATGAACGATCCCCCTGGTGACCTCCTTCACAATCACTATGTGCTCATCATGGAATTTTCATGTGAGAGTACGAAGGTGGTTTACCATTGCCTCCCTTTGAATACAGACAAGTTTACCACACCTGTCCGAGCATTCAGAACGTAAAGAGCAGGAACAAATACCACTAAGCATTTTGTTCAATGCTCTAACAATTCCACCAATCCAACATCCTGGACAGGTACTTTGTTATCAACTCTGGAAGGATGAAAGGCAAAGTTGACCTCAGCAGGATTTGAAAACAGAATGTAAAGAACTGCAAGAAATACTGCAGGTATTTCATCCAATGCTCTAATGATTCTGACAATTCATTGTCTTCATTAATGATAAAATTTTAAATTCTTTTGGGGATTTTCTTCAATGGATGCAGATAGTCTTCCATATTGTTTTAATTAAATAACATATTGTTAATGACTTTAATTAAATGTATCACTCTTCTTGAACAATTGATTTATCTTTAATTACTCTTTTACTCTTTTACTTGTTTCAGTCATTTGACTGCGGCCATGCTGGGGCACCACCTTGGAGGTCGATCAGA
>JAOPJM010275947.1:0-12181 GCA_027124095.1 Muusoctopus leioderma | reverse complement strand
GTTTATGTTTACAAACAGAAGAAAGGAGCACTCATTACATGGTGTAGAGTTTATATTTATTGGTAAAAAGTTGGTGTTCGCTCCAGTATTACTCGGAGTTACACACACGTAAAGTATACGTGTCATTGGTCAGACAATATATAGTGAATAGAGCTGCTATGTCCTCAAAGCACTATGTAGACCGATTCTTATTAGTAAATGCTGGTCACGCGGTCGAATGTGTTGCAGACCGAAAGTCACTGGACTACTGTGGTGTAAAAAGAGACTGCCCAGTCCAAGCCTGTCGTCATGGCTAACTATTCCGCGAAGCTCGTTAAATCCGTTGGCTATGAATGTGTCTCCAGTGCGCCTGGAATTTTCAAGCATATGGACGCTATCCAAGAGAAACCTATTCTTATGCCAACAAATAGATAATACTTCTAACCTTCAGTTAAGGGATATCGCTGGCTATCGTAATATCTGGAAGCTTTCCCTTAGAGAAAGCCTACAGTTTCATGGTTTGTTGAGGTAAGGAGCGGATTTATCGACGATGCTCCATGTTATTAGAGAGTGTTTGAATCTTTCATTCCTGAGTTTCCATTCGAATTGGGACATACAGAGATGTGGAGTTTCCCTATTCCGTGAGCTAAATGAGTGAAAATATTCGCAATGGTCCCTGTATAATTCCTTTGAATACTTTCAAGGTGTGTCCTAGATGTTCGATATGCAACTGCAATATATCACAATCCATTGACTGGGCAGGTAGAGATATTTCGACAGTTACATGAAGGCTATTCGGGTGAGGCTGTGTGGATGTGTTTTCGTTTTTAGTGTTTGATCTGGGAAGCGATATTATCCCGGTAGGGATGGCTGACCTTATCGTTGTGCGTATGTTGAAAAGGTTATGTGTGTGTCGGTGGGATGTGTTATCTTATTAGAGCCAGAAAGTTCCTGGCTACGACGGTGGTAACGTCGAAGTTGTATGGTGGATTAAACGAGAATAACTTCCTCCTCCTCATTCTACTCTGGTGTGGGGTGGGTGGGCTGTTATCCATGTATACTAGTTTGTCATTGAAGCCGCTTGTAACTAGCACATTGTAATAGCAAAGGACAGCCCTGTTTTAAAGAAGTCTCTATCCTAAGATAGCAAGATTCTTATTTATGGCTAGTGGCTGTAAGAACTTTCGTGGATGTATATAGTTTTCACGTTTGTGTTTCTGTAGGAGTATTGTTTACCTTTATTAAAATCTACTGTCATTTCTAGGAAGTTGACTACTGTTAAGTTAGTGCTAATGCTTATATTTAAATCCAACTCCTTAAATATTCTTACAAAATCGTTTCTAAATCCACCCATGGTATGGCCGTTCATATTGTATGAGATTGATAAAATGTAATCTCTGTACAATCCAGAGTTATGAGGTAGTGCGATTTCTGAGGGCATCAATGATAAACAATCCAATGTGATCGACCACATCAGCTCCATCATAGCTCCTTATAATTCGACACATCGAAAAAATGGTCACCCTCCTTTTTGACCTAGTAGGAATCATCGTCGTATAACAGTAGCTTCCTAACGGTCATTATTATCCTGACCACTAAGTGTAGTGAATTCTCTTCCGAAATCCAGGGCTGTCCGGAGGATGGGATTATATATAAACGGAGAAAAGTTTGCAATATCGAATTAATTGAATATTACATTAGGTAAAGGAATAGGGAAAACTCCCCATCTCTGTCTCAATTCGTCTGGAAATATTATATTCATAATATTGATTACAAGGGAAACTTTCTAGCCTGACGACTAGCAAACACATCAATTACAGAGTCATAATTAAGTTCCTGTGCAAGGGATGATTCGACTGCTAAAATTCACAGATAACCTTTCTTGGTGCATCGTTGATCTCATATCATTCTTAATACGATCTAAAAGACTGAAAGATAATTCAGCCTCTGCACCTGCAGCCATTAGGCCGCAAAAAGTTCGAAATACTATAATTATATTAGGGAATAGTACTCCAAGATGCAGCTCAGTAAGTTTGTTAATTAATTCAATTGATGGAATTGGAGTTGGAGAGATATATGATTCATGTATGGATTTTAAATGGAATATTCCATCTTCCATATCAATTGATATAGCGATATTATATATTTCCCACAAATGATTAACATTGAGTTCAATCTCATCATTTTCTGTTTCAGGATATTTCCAAATGAATTCAAAAATATTACTGAAATACGATGCAGTATTGAAGTGTTTTGAAATATTTAAAAATACCGTGTCATTCTACCTTAAACCTATCGTCGTTGGTAGAATAAGTATATGCATTAGTTTTCCCATCTTCACCAAAAAACGTCTCTTTCGTCTAATGTCTCTTATTGGAAAATTCATTTGGGTTTCCAATATTTTCAGCAACGATTTTAGCTTCACTAAGAAACCTGTGCTATTTGTTTACGTAAAGAATTTAACTCACCTAATAAAGTTTTTGAAATTATTCAATTCCACATCAGTTGCAGAATTCCTGGCTTGAAGAACAATATTACGATAGTAATATTGCTCCAAAGTAATGCTATAATAATGCACTCAGAGTAATTATTTAGATAGATTTGGATGACTATTATGATTGAAATTGTTTCCGGAGTTAGATTCAGAGTAAACAAGGACATGATTATTTTTGTAAACCAGGAATGTGAGCTGCGAAAGGGTTAACACTTTCAACTCTTACAGACAATCAAGTATCAGATGTACCATGTAGTGAAACTTCCATACAATTTTTTAGAGTTTGCCATCACTGAGGACTACTACTAAATATACTGTAGCGATTGCTAGCAGATTCAAAGAAATGAATGACATCATTGCAACATTCAGCTGCACTAACTCCTCATAAGTTGAGACTACGATAGGCACAAGGAGAAAATACAGCCAATGAATTAGGCTGACTTAAAATGACTTGATAACCGTCATAGTGACCAGACATGTTACTCCTGTTATCATAGCATTCACCACGACAGGCAAATAATGGAATATCATGTTATTTTAGACTATCAAGTATTAATTTGGCCACCTTTCTATTGTTAACAAAATGAAGACGTCTTTCTTTAACTTAATATTGGGTAGTACCTTTAAGATAGATATATTGCAATACCAATGCAGTTTATTCTATGGTACGAATCTGGAGTTGCATCAACAATTTAAACAGTAATATTTTGCATACTCTTTCTAACAAGAATAAATTGTATCTTATTATTATGAATGTATTATTGTCAATAATACATTTATATTAATAACACAACTCGATGATTCCAGTCATGTGTGTCTTATTATTTGTGTTAATACAATCCTTATAAGTTACTGAATATGGAAGGCGGTTTTCATTGATATGTATATTAGACAACTCACCATCACACGCACATACATACGCAACTATACTTACAAATTATAATTTTAAAAAATATGTTTTCTGCCATTTGTTATGTTTTTTAAATAGTGATGGGCCCCGTGGTAAATACCATGACTGACAGCCTCTCTAATTGGCGCTGGTTATGTGCATACAATAGATTTTTATAGAGGAACATGCAGAAATATATATTCATGTACTTGTGTTCACGAACACATTTAAATATATATCTAAATGCATGTAACTTTACTACAACAACATTACGTAAGTATACACATCTAGAAATTTCGTCATGTTGATTTCTTCCGAAGTCGCAAGGACAATATTGTCATGAAAGAGGCATAATCGATTCAATCAGTCACAATATATTGACGCAACTCATTTTGTCGACTCTGGAGGGATAGAAGGGAAAGACGAACTAATCGTGATGTAAGTACAGAATGTAGAGCAAAGCTTAAACTCTGCTGTGCAAGTCAACGACACACAGATACAAAACCCTAGAAAGGCGTGTGCTATTGTGTAATAAGTGAGCTCTTCTACGATTCAAGTGGGCAATGCAATTTCGATTCTCGGTTGAAACTAATTCCTTTGATGTCACGCAGTAATGTCTTCGGTAAGGGAATAATCACAGGTAATTTTCTGTTTATGCTACTCTAACAATACCGAGTTAAAATAAAGCAGTATTACGGGCCACCAAGGGAGGCCAAGTTTCCATTTGAGCTGCTAGAAATAGCCGCCAAATCCCCCTCAAATTGCACTATACTGTCTTTAAAAAACGAAGGATACATTGGATAATGTAATTCTAGAAGCACTATGTCTGGAAAAATTAGACAGAGTGGTCACGGTTGTATTGTTTTCGATCATAGACCAGCTCAATCTCGCCTCACCTGGGGCTAAACAACAACAAATCAATATCAACATATCAAACTTTCTTGACCAATAAAATATTTAGACATTTAGAATGTCTAAATGTTTAGAATTGTAATTAAACATAAAGCTGGCAATATAACTGAAATAAAATATGACTTCCAGTGAAAATGCCAGACATTGCATAATGGAGAAGTCAAATGATTGCAAAACATTTTCTGTTTTAAAAACATTTAAATATTTGTTTAGCTTTTCATTGATACTGCATAATAATAATTTGGGTCATGTAAGCCTCATTTTTCTCCGGAAGTAAGTCAGAAAACAGAATACAGTGTTATTTCTTTTATTTATTTTTATGGCGCTTTCAAAACGTCATGCATGGAGACATTAAATTCGTTTTTGCTTCATCACAAATCAAAGAAACAAATACAAAGTATTACTCTTTTGAAAAAACAGTTTACATATCAAACGATCAGACACCTTATAAAAGCTAGATATAACAATCTCTGATAGCCTCTCATGGAAAAACTATATAATTCACATAGCCAATACTTCCTTATGTGACGTGTCTCCTGTACAGATCAAAAGCTCTTTTGATCCTGAACTGTTTATATCCATTTAGAAAAGTATAATAATCGCAAGGTTAGAGTACTGCTCATGCATCTAGACATTGCACATGATTACACACACTTTCAAGTACACAACCAAACTAGGGAGTCTCCTCCATACGGTGGCCTGACTTGCTAGACATAGCGTCCAAATCTCCCCCATATCACACCTGCCGTCTTGAACAAAAGAAAAGACAGTGTATAATGCGGTATTGGATGCACACTTCCTTAAAATAGAGGGTGTCCCGGCTTGTGAGTCTTTGATCATAGGTATGTCTGCTTAATGTTCAATCAGGGCTGATCTGAGACTATACAACAAAACCATTCTGGTCCGTACCCAAGAAAGAGCCTTCTGACTTGGAAGCAATCTTAAACTCACCAACATGTTACCACTACTGGGCTATCTCTATATTTTCTATGACAAGTACAACGAACTCTGCGCATCTGAAATAACCAACTCTATTAGCCACTCAGTCGCTATTTCTGTATTTCTTCCATACACAATTCTTGCTCGGTATCACTTTCTGGATCTTGTACTTTTCCCAATCGTCTCTTCACTATAAAGTTTTTAACTTGGTCATTCTATTTACAAACATATAAGAACTCAAGGTGAACCGCGTTAACTATATACCAATCATTAAGTTATTCCGATTCCTCAATATAGCAATATCTGAAAAAGTTAATTGACATTTATTTGTATCCTGGAAGGGATTCTTTTAAAAAAAGCAACTTTCTTGTAATAAGGTAGGAGTATAATGGATTGAATGTATTATTGCTATTTATTTTATGGGCTTCAGATGCCTGATATTGAAAGAAAGTGTTTGGAAGATCTGAAATCAGAGCATTTAGACGACAAACTATTGGCCGCAAAGCATCCTTAATATTTACATCAGCTCAAATGTAACAATCCGTTTAAGGTGTAACTATTTCTCTAGTAAATAAACTAGTTTACTAAGTGCATGCCAATATATGTAAAGGGAAGGACGATGGGATGGTATGATGTTCATACCTTTTCCAAAACCAATAACGGTTTCTAAGATTGGGAGAAGGCCACACATTTTGGGTGGAAAGGTATAGTCGACTGGCATTTTATTTTACCGACAGCAGGAAGGGATGAAACGCGAAGTTGACCTTGGCAGGATTTCAGTTCAGATTGTAAAGAAACACTACTAAATACCGCATGTTATTTTTACCGATTCTGACATCCACTGTCCTATAAAAGTAGTAGCATAACTAAAGGGAAATCGTTTTAGACGAGAATTTAAACCTGGTTTAGTTGTGGATTCGACTCATCAATAGCTTATTTCTTACTCCACAGCTCTCTCAATTATTATTCCTCCACTAACATAAAAGACATTCCCATAGAGATTTAAAACAAAACTTAACACTAAATTAACTTCCACACGATGTTTATGGTACACTTTAACATTACTTTAGTTACGCAACGCAAATTCTCTACAATCCTGTTTGAAATATTTTATACACTTAATGTTTCATAATTGTATTAGCTCTTATTGAAGTTTTGTTGTTAATATCTAATAAACATAAGTTCTTTATATTGCCCTCGATATAGTATATTTAACCTCTCTCTTATTACACCTCTTCTGTCCTCGTATTTGAACGCTATGTTACTTCTCACATAATATATCTTAATGTTTACCATATAGATTTATCGCCAGTCAAAAATCTTTCCACGGGCCCTATTAAATATCTGAACCGTATTACGATCGTTTGACAAAAAAATGTTACTTTTATTAATGAGTTTCTAAATAGCTGTATATAAAGTATTGAAAATCATATATATTCCTATATATAAATCTGTAAATTTAAAATGGGGCTTATATAAGATATATACCATGAAACTATGATGAATGGTTTTTAATCCCTAATTTTTCGTAGAAAGGGACAATTCCTTTGAATGTTAATCTCTGCTCTGCTAAATGCAGACTGTTTGATGGAGTCAATCTTGGCGGAAAATATGTAAAATTTATTGGAAGGTATTTCTAGAAGGCTGCAGTCCTGTGGATATAAGTATTTAGTGAAGGTTCTGTGAGCCTAGAAAGAGTATGTGTGACGGACGATAGGAGGTGCAGCAGAGAGTTAGGATAGGCGTTGTATAGAGTAGATTAATTCATGGGTCATTGTGAGAGCGCTAATGCGTAGTGCTGGGTTGTGTCTGTAGCCAAGACAAATACACAATGGCTGAGTTCACTTTGGTACAACAGATAATAAGCAATACTGAAATTGACCAGTGATTAGCTGGCTTGCCTGATACAAGCCTCCTACCCGGCGGGAGTTTTGTCGTGCATCTACTTAATATCAGAAAACTGCGGTTAAGGATTAGCCACAAGAAACCTTAGGATAGGAAATGATTTACATATGTCGTTGTTCTTTAGCCTCAGATTAACTTATGTTCAATGTGTTCTAGCCATGAAAATCTCATCGTATTTCCAGAAAATATATACAGGACTATTACCCGAATGGTGTTTTTTCTTTTTTTAAGATGATAGAATGTGGTTTGAGGGTAATTTGGCTGCTTTTACTTGCAGGTCGGGTGACCACGTTGAGGCTGCTTCATTGTCTCTACAGATATTGTCATAGTAGCAGTAACACTGACACAAACGATGTCGTTGTGGACCGTTGGTTGTAAACAGTTTGGGTGGATTATTTTTACCTACAGGTGAACATTTTTGTATTGGATGAATTCTAAAACGTGCATTTTCAACTACGTATACGTGGAAGAAGATATGTGTGTACATGGTAACTGTATGTGTGTCTGTCTGCACAATATATGTGTGATAAGTTCATTAGTATGCAACATATTTCGGGTTTTGTAAACGTTTAGCAGCTAATTATTATTTTTTCCTGACACAAAAAGAAGACTAGGTTTATAGGTATACATCTTGTGTTGGCCCTATGTCGAAACCATGTTGGTTATGAGATTCACGTGTGGTATTCAGGATAGACTAACTGGACCCGTGGAAATTCCACGACTAAGATCTTCACTATAAAACCACCATAAAGAGAATTAATACTAAAAATCACACGAAGGGAAGGGAAGAACAATGTTACTGGCGCCACCACCACCACCATTACCACTACTACTACTACAACTATTATAACTACTACCAACATACAAACTACCACCGCCACCACCAATCACCAACACCACCTCTACCAACATTTACCATTATCACCTCTTATTTTCTTTAACTTCCTCTTTTTTACTTACTCCATTTCTCTCTTTTTCTTTTACTTGTGTTTTTCTCACTCTATCACTCTTAGGTGAATGTTAATACATCATTGATTGCACTATCCCCGCATCTCATTTTCCTTCTCTCTCTCTCTCTCGCGCTTTCTCACTTACACCCTCTCTCTATCTCTATATCTTACAAACACACACACACACATACACACAGATTCGCCCTCTCTATACACTCCACTGTCACAACTACTGCCATTAATACCAGCATTTTGAGTTACTTCCCTTAGCGTGACTGACACCTTACGCATGAAGATACTGCATTATTAATATTATGATAAAGTGAGATTGTTAGAGCAGACATATGTATGCAATTTAATAATAGTTTCAGCTGTAAAGTAGACAGAAGAAAATTGAAAAGAAATCATTTATTGGCATTTTTATTTTATTTGCCATCACTTGATCTTCTTAATAATGAATTAATTCATAGTGCACTACACAGCGTTTTCGGTTAATTTGAAATGTAAGGTATACCATTATTTAAAATAAAGATACTATGGTAGCATCGCTGTGAAAAGTAAAAAAAAGTAGTTACGCAACCGGTTTTATATTTCCATGAGTAGAGAAATAAATTTACTAATTAATCCACGTTGCCAGCGCATGCACTGTTAGGCACATTTGACTGACCAATTTAGCTGAGTCCTATTTTGTATAAACTATAAATATCGATAAGCTACTAACATCCGCATGGACAGGAGATGGGTATACGTTATCTGGTGAAGGTCTAAGAAGACTAGAAACTAGTCAGATCGATACCCAATGTTCAACCCAGAGAGACGTAAAATTTGTGGTGTAAATACTTTGTTTACTAATATTATATGTTTAATTATATAATAAAATTGTACGTTTATTAAATTTGTACGTTTATTAAATTTGCCACTAGGGCGATGGATGAGGGGACACTCACAAAAGACAGACATAAAGTGTGGGGATTTACATATAAAAATCGAATAAGAAAAAAACAAAAAAAACATGAAATACAAGTATACATGTATACTACAAATTATGATGATGATGATGATGCAGTCATCCTGATACAGGGGGACCTCCATCTTATATATATATATATAAGATGGAGAGAAGGGGAGAGAGAGAAAGAACAACCTGTGTTGTTATTTCTTCAAAACTACCTTAAAAAATGGCTAACTCCTACTTAACCGCCTATAATAGTTTTGCATCCTACTTTCCCCCTCCTACTCAAGTGCAACGTCTTGTCTTTACCCATCTGTTTTGGAGAAATTTCATATTTTAAGCGAAAAATGTGTATCCCAAGGTGGGATTCTGGAGTTCGTTGTACATGAAATTTTCTGGTGTACATTAGGATATCCATGACAAATTTGGTAAAGATTCGTTCAGAAATGGCGACGTTGTTTCAAGACAAACATACAAACATTCGCGCTTATTATATAGATATATGCATTTGAATATGAATATATGTGTGAACCTGCCCTTATATGCTTGTAGGTATGAACGTGCACGGCCAAACATCTAAAGATGTACATGGACGTGGGATGGTTTCGGTATGTATCGGTGCATATAGGTGAGTGCACATATTTAGGTATAAGTATGAATCAGTCCAGAGACATAGGAGTGCTTTGCTGTTAAGAGTTTCTACGTGACCCAGTCTCATCAGGAAGGTACCATAGCATCTGGGCAGGCCAGGAGCGGACAAACTAAGCAGAAAAGCAGAAAAGAGAGCAGAGAAAACCTAGAGTCACTGGAACATTTTTATTGAGTTCCGACCACGTCTGTCCAACGTATTGGAATGTCATCCACTCATGAACATAGCCCTTGAGTCGTCCCAACCCATGAGTGGGGACATGATCATCATCTATGTATGGAGGAACAACAAAGAAAAATAGGCATGCACGTATATGGTTATTAGTATGTTAGAGCGTCGGATAGAATGTCTTGTGCTCTTTGTTTTGGGTCTCAGCGCTGCTGCTCCATCATTAGCTTGTGTCTATAGTGTATATCACGACTTGTCTCACTGTATTTCTCTGCGAATAACATACTAATAATTAATTTTTTTTTATCGGCTAGTCAAGAGAAAGGGCAGTGCCTATCACCCTTTTTCCGGGCCTCCGAAACTGGTGTGGGGGAGGGTGGAATTTATCCTCAGACCGGAAACCTGGCCCCAATGCTTACAATAGCGTGGACTCCACTAAAGGCACCAAAGGGCCAGGCGGTACTGTTAAACCCGGTGACGGATTATGTAGCACATGGTTACATAATCCAGATATTGGCAGCTTGCATGTTTTATAGATGAAATATTTTCAGCAATTACTAATTGAGATACGCAAAACATAGTTTCAAATCACCAGAATTCGTATAAATTATATTTGTACATTTTAAGGTTTTGTAAGGCAAAACTTAACTTTATTGAAAAATTGTTAATATAATTACCAAAAATATATATTTCCGCACGAAAAACACATTTTTATCATTTATTCCTGTGCTTAGAAGCGTCATCACATAGTTTTTATATGATTTCTTGATAAATTGACTATTTTACATTCATTTTAAACTGACATGGAGTTGAAAATGTTCTAACGTAGGAGAATTCACAAAAGCGTCTTTAAAACAGCCTGCACAGTAGATACAGATACATACACACATAGACAACAATAAATATATGCATATATTGAAAGTCATACTGGTACACACACACACACACACACACACACACACTCACACACACACACACACACACACAGACAATTGAAACGTTGAGATCACATTTAGATAGATAGATAGATAGTTAGATAGATAGATAGATAGATAGGTGAAGTAGATAGGTAGAGCCGTAGAGAGATATATCGATATGGAAAAAGATACGTAGATAGATCTATTGATCGATCGATACATAGATAGACAGACAGACAGATCGATAAATAGTCACAACGCCATATAATGAAAATAGCGACGAAAGCAAAATGAACAGCTGACAGAGAATGATACGAAACATTGTCATTGGTTGAATTCCGTCACTCAGTCTAGTTTAAACCAGGTGAAGATAAGGTCTACTTGGTTCAGTCAACTTTTGGGCATGCGTTACCGGAAAGTGTGTCCGAAAAATATTCCTTTTTTTAATACACACACACACACACACACACATGCACGCACGCACACGCACACACACACACTTATACTATTGCAAGTCGATGGCTGTGGGAAAGACATGTACAGAGGGATTTCCAGAGAAGCCAAAGTTCTGTGGAGGAAGGAATAGATGTAGTGTTTAAAATGCGGTCAGGGAAAGAGACATGGTCTGGGTGATGAGAGGAGGAGGGGGAGAGACGAGTAAGTTGCGAGTGACTGAGTGATAGTAGTAATGGGACAGTCATTCTCGAGGAGCAGAGGCCATTATAGAATCAGTAGAAATGGTAGAGAGAGAGAGAGAGAGAGAGAGAGAGAGAGAGAGGGAGAGGGGGAGAGGGAGAGGGAGAGAGAGAGAGGACAGCATGTTTGTGGGCCAGAGGAGGAGTTTGTGAGCATCTTTAAGCCTATCAGTAGAGTGGCCTTTCTCTGGATGTGGTCCAGGATGTATGTATGCGCAGCAGCAACACCATCCCAGATGTAGGAGAAGTACTGCATTGAGGGTCTCACTTAAGCTTTATCGAAGGCCCGTAACTGTTATGATCTGAAGTATTTTCTGGTTCTGAAGAAAAGGGCTAGTCTTTGAGATGTAGTCTTAACTGTGTTAAATATGTCGGAAAGGTTAGAGAAGAACGAAGGGTGGTATCATCTGTGTAAGAGTGGGTGTTGTTAGACGTGGCGAAAAGTACGTCGTTGCTGTATAGGAGAAAGACTGTGGAGGACAGAAGTGAATCCTGGGGATAACTGGACTTGATATAACGCGAGTCAAGGATCACAATAGAGCGATCTGACAGGAAAGTATATATATATATATATATATACAGTTTTTTTCGCAGAAGAAATCTCTCTCTATCGGGTGAACAAAGACCAAATATATGCTGCCTGCTAACACTCAAGACATTATAGTGGAGTGGCGATATGCTCCGATTTAGCAAGCCTGCATCTAAATAATCTCCTTAACACCACGATACAAA
>JAOPJM010275844.1:0-12181 GCA_027124095.1 Muusoctopus leioderma | reverse complement strand
GTTTTAAATACTTTTTTAAAATACTTTTTTACTCTTTAGAATTTAATTTTACTTTTATAGTCAACTTTGTGTCATATATTATTTTTAAGAAACAAAACAGAAGTTTTGAATGGCCCACAACAAATCAGCCATGGCCCACTTGTGGGCCATGTGGCCCGGGTTGGGAAACACTGAACAACTACTTCCCACAAATACATTCTTTTATTGTTTTCAGTCATTGGACTGTGGCCATGCAGAGGCACTGTCTTTCAGGGTATAGGCGATTATATCAACCCCAGTCCTTTTGGAGTCTATTTGCAATACTTGATTGGTACTTATTTTATCAACCTTAGAAGGATGAAAGACAAAGACATCCTTGGTGGGATCTGAACTTAGAACATAAAGGGACCTGCCCAAATACTACAAGGTATTTTGTTTGATGCTCTACCAATTGTGCTAGCCACTCATGGAAATATTCAAGTAATCTTGTGTTGGGCTTGTTTCAATTCCCTGTACTTATTATTTCACTTCCCTTTCAGCACTAATGCCTTTTGAAAATGCATGAGTATAACAAAGTCTCATTTCTTCCATAAATCATAAACGTTGTGCCCTATATATTTAATAGTCGAATATTATGACATGAAGCAGTATTTTCCATTTATATATTCCAAATACATTTTTTTCTCTTCTATCTTCTCTCAAATAAACTCATTTATCTTTAAATCAATTTCTGAAGCTTCTTACTTGTTATTTCTTCTAGTCTTGTATTGATAAATTTCATGATTGCCTGTTGTTGATAAAGATTGGTTTTGATTATCAAGAGTTGGGATTTAGAAATATTTAAACTAAGAATAGCAGTTAAGTATTTTTCCAACATCTCAGATCTGAAAATAGAAAGAAAACAAACAAACATTCAATTCATTTCAATTCAATTTATTGTCATTGTATATCAATGCATATTAAATGGATTTTGATCCCAACTTGAAGGCATGCTACAATAACAGCCAACAGTAATAGATACATATCATCTAAAGTAGAAAAATAACATGATTTATTATAATCATTGATTTATTGTCTTGGTTTTTCATGCTGTCATCTCATCTGTGAGGTTTCTTATTACCTTGGTCTATGACACAAAAATTATTTTAAAGCAAGCCTAAATGAAATATATTTAAATATATTTACTTCTACTATAAATAATTTAATATTGGAAATATCATTCTTAGATTCCATATTTTTACATATAAACATTTCTTTCAATTAGAATTCACAAACTTAAAGAACTTTGATACTCATATGCTTTATCGAGAGGACTACATTAATCTTATCAATTACAATGTTGCGTCATAATGGATAAAAATGTTGGAATTCTATATGTGGAAATTAGGGATTGTGAATTCAACAATAAGTCTAACAAAATGTAAATATTGGAGAATATCCTTCTTGAAACAATGTAGATAACAACACAAAATAATACTCTGATTAATCTCTACCTTTCTAACAACAACCCATTTCATAAATATTGAAATATAATATCCAAGCATTACCTAGCACTAAGAATATTTTCACTGGTGGAATTCCATACTTTTTCAAGTTGTTTGAAGATGGTTTTGTAGTTTTCATCATTGATCCATTGATCACTTGCACCAATTTGAACATTTAGTCTTTTGCTACTGAGAGATGTCAATAATTCCTGCAGATGTTTAACTTCCTGGATAAACTTTTGAAATTCAATTGGCATCAAATCAGAATTATTTCTACTGGTATTTATAACCTGGAATTAAAAACAGTGAGAATCAATCAACCCTTATTTGAATTTTTTTCTCCTTATAAAATTATCTCATAATTTCTCTTAAATTCTTATAAAATTATCTCACACAGACACAAACATAATCCCCAACTTCATTATGACTACCACCATCATTGTTATTGTTAGCTGTTCATCAAATTGCCAATCATCTCAGTCTTTTGTAATCTCTTCTATCAATGAGGTCTAGTAACTTGAGATCTGACTTCACCACTTTTCCCCACATCTTTCTTGCTCTTCCTGGTTAACAGATACCCTCCTCTGACAACACACAGCATTTCTTTGCACAGTACACACCATCCATTTTGCTTCACATGTCCATACCTGTACAATGTGCTGGCAATTACTTCACTGTTTACTTCTCCTATATGCATTGGCAAATACTATTAATGTCCAGCTAGTGCCTCAATTCACTTCTATCCTACTTCTCATGCCAGTTAACATTACACATCCAGTGAATGATGCACACATCATTTCTCCCCAGCCTTTACATACCTTCCACTTCCATATTTAATGGCCTATCTCCTCACTACAATAAAGCATTATACTTCTTACATATGTTTCAAACAGTCTACTTTTACACAAAGCAGCAACTCCCAACAGAGGTAACAACACCCTAAGCTTCTTCCAACTCTTTCTTACTCTAGCTACTATGCTTTCACTACCACCACTTCTAGCATCACCTAGGTAAAAGAAATGATCAAATACTTCTAGTAATCCATCTGAGCAGATCAAGGTCTTCATGTCATGGATGCTCTTACTGCTACTGAAGTTCTGGTTCTCTATTAGTGTGCCTTTATGTACCTATAGCTTGCACTGAGAACACAGACAAGTCAAAGAGAGAGCCTCTATGTGGTTGTTCGACCTGCTAGAAATAACTGACAAATTTCCCTCAAATCACACCCTACTCTCTTAAAAAGGAAGAACATGTTGGATAATGTAGTCTTTGATACACTATGCCTGACAAAAAACGAGATGGGCATGGTTGGAATGCTTTTGATCATAGTCTGTTTGATCAGGATTGATTTGGGGATAAACAACAACAACAACAACCGACAATATAGTATTAAGTTCCTACCTGCTCACTTCCCTTCCTACATATCAAGTAAAGTTAGTTCCGAAATGGCATTGGGATTTTGTGCTCTGTCTGTCTGTCTGTCTGTCTCTCTCTTTCTCTTACTAATTAGCCATTTGGTCTTTGCCATATTGACCTTTAGTCCTTTGGACTTTAGACCATGTTTCCAGTTTTGGAACTTTTTCTGCAACTTTCTGACAGATTCTGCTATAAGAACCATATCATCAGCGTATAAAAGTTTCCAAATATAACTGTACCAAACTCTTGTCTTATTGCTGCAAGAACTATATTCAATAAAAGTATGGGTGATGAAAGAGCTTGGTGGATATCAATCTGTACACTAAATTTCTCACTGATCTCCTTGTTAACATCATCCATGTCCATGGCTTGTATGTCTTTCACAAGGCATTCATCTACATATACTTTCTTTAGTGCCCACCAGACTACAGAGTGTGGGACGCAGTCAAAGGCCTTATCCAGATCAAGAAATGCAAATTTCAGTCATTTGTTCTTAACTAAGATCTTCTCTTGCAGTTGAGAAAAATGATTTTCTGTATCAAATTTAAACATTCATAAACTGAATAGATTGATCTAGCAGCTGTTTGTTTATTATTTAATAATTACTTTATTTTGATATTCATCCATTATTTAAATCACTTAAATATTTAAAAAAATAACAAATGGTAAAAACTGGCCGGAAAATCTTACTGTGTTAATGAGCTCTTTTAATCCAGTCACATTCGTCATCAGTTCCATCTGTAATTTCTCAAAATCAATGCCAGACATTATTGTGTTACATAAGGCTTTTCTTATAGCATCAATTTCCTCAACTGTCATGGTACCAGGATCAAACAAATTATAAAACATATTTTTGTCAAGACAAATTGTTTTCCAAGTGTTTTCATCAAAAAATTTTTCGAGCTAAAACAAAAGAAAAGATAAAATTATAATTAGAACATATGTTAAACCTCATTTAGAGGTAATTATTCTAACAGGCAGCGCCTATCTCTCTCAAGTTTTGTTAACTTGCAGTTATATGTGTTCCCTGAACATATGGAAGAAATCAACTGTAAGTTAACAAAAAAAACAAAACAAAACAAAAAAAAGACAAACAAAAAAACAGGTATCAATTATACAATGCATCCAGTACTTATAGCAATGAACTGCACCTCCCTTTGGTATTTATTTATAATTAGGTGAACTAGAAATTTCAGTGCTAAGCATCTTTTCCAGTGGAACAGTGCAGCAATAGTCACAGAATACATAAAATGTTTTCAAATTACTGAGGAATGAGTTTTGAGAAGCCACATGTTTGAAAAATTGGCTCTTATTTGCACAGAAAAAGACACAGTCAAATTTGTTTTTCAAAAGAAGCACATATAGAGGAGAATATATCATCATGGGCCACTTAAATACATATATAACAATGATGATGACAAACAGATTCTCTGATTTATTATGAAAGGATGTAGGAAGTTCTGGTAATCCTTTTTTTCAATGGTATTTTCATGTAAATAAGGTGGTTCCAACCAGGGATTTAGAGTAGTTTGGGGACACAGTTGAATAAGTATTTTATTATACTGTATTATGGCAACTGAAGTTGCTCAGAATTGGTCAAGTCAAGTGTTAGAATACTGGTAGAAGAGTCCATGGTGTATATCTTAAAACTGGTAATGTGTTGGGTTCATAACACAGTCACTAACATTATTAATTATTTGGGTGGTAGACTTAATATGTCACCTGGTCTAACACCATCATGTGGGCATTGGGTCTACTCTGTTACAAACATTCAGGTCAGGTCTCTGGTCTGAGGATAACTTCATCACTTCCTCCTACTAGTTTCAGAGACCATGAAAAGGGTTATGGGTACTGCCCTTCCTCCTCTAACTAAGCTTTAAAACAAAAAAAACACTCAGCTGTAAATAGGAACCATAAAGAGGTACAGCAAAGTTCTTTATGAGTGATGAATGTTTCATTGAATTGCAGGGCTCAACTCAAAACCCAGAATAAGTGTATCATACATATGCACTCTCCTGAATTTCTTAGAGCTAATACCCAATTGATGGATGCTTCTGATAAAGAACAGTCAAGTAATTGTCTCCCTTACATGAGATAAGTTAAATATTGATTGATTCATTGATTATGACAACTTCATAATAAGAACAGGTGTATATTTGAAAGGGTATATATATGTTAGAAATGTTCAAAGAGATATAAACTTATTTATGAATTACTTACATTCTTTTGATTTTGGATCATACGCAGAAAGAAATTAGGTAATATTTCCACAATACCAGGAATTTTCTCAGCATTCTTGAAAAGTTTCCTTAATTCATTAGAGTTAATGTAATCCAACAAATCAAGGGATGAAGAACCTGAAAATTGGAAAACTTTAAGTAATTATCAAGAATAATATTTTCTTTTAGTGTTTAATTTTATTTTTAGTTCTGTTTGTAGGCAAGAAGAATCTTAAGATAAAAGAAATTTCCAAAGAATTATACCAACTTAATGACATGGACTGAAAATGTAAACTTGTAGCAATGTAAAATCTTGGATGATAATAAGCACTGGTACTAATTTGAAGAAATGGGGATGATAGCTGAAACAGTAAAATATTGGACTAAATGCATTACAGTATTTAATTTAGTCCCTCTTTGTTTCCAGTTCAAACTGGACCTGCATTGACTTTATTTCATCCCTTCAGGATCAGTAAAATAATACAAGGCTCGATTGAATCTATTATAGCCCTTCTACAAGATACAGATCATATCCCTAGCCAAATGAAATTAATCTAAAGACATGGGCTAAATTATAGAAAGTTTTAGCTCAGTTAAACAAATCAAAGATAATTTTCTCCAACAAAAATATGGTAAACAACTAGAAATAAAATACTTGTTGGTATTCAAACAATAAAATAACATAATATACTGTTTCTGCTTTTTACCAACATAATGAGATAACCAAACATTGACCATAGCTATCCATGTTTTCTCTGTATTGTATATATCATATGGCAATGAGATAATGTGAAAAATGTGGGAAGAAGTGATGAGGTCAGATCTAATGATGCTGGGCCTCACATATGAGCTGATGAAAGATGTATAGAATATGACAGATGGGAAAATATATTGGTGGCAATATGCCAGAATGGGAAAATATACCAGTGGCAATACACCAAAATTCAAAAATATACCAGTGGAAATATGTCAGAATGGGAAAATATATCAGTGGCAATATGCCAGAATGGGAAAATTTACCAGTGGCATTATACCAGAATAAGAAAATGTATCAGTGGTAATATATCAGAATGGGAAAATATATCGGTGGAAATATGTCAGAATGGGAAAATATATCAGTGGCAATGTGCCAGAATGGGAAAATATATCAGTGGCAATGTGCCAGAATGGGAAAACTACACATTGAAATTTCCATGATCTTCTATAATATTTCCATTCCCATCTAGGTTGCCTTGTATGAATATACCAACTCCAGTACTTGACTGGTATTTTATTTTATCTACTATGGGAGGATGAAGGGGATTTGAACTCACAATGTAAAGAATTGTAACTAAATACTGTAAAGCATTTTGTCTGATACCCTATCGATTATGCCTATGACGATGATGTTGTTTACATTTATTGAATTAATTAAATCCAGTGAGAATAAAGAGATTACAGATTGGATATGGTTCCAGAAAATCTCAGCTGAGGTCAGTGATTTATGTCCATGGCAGTTAACTCTCAACGGTTAAATCAACCTAGCTCTAAATAAGTACCATGGATGCTATATCTCACTACTGTAAGCATTGGCAGCACAATGAAGTTGGTGGCTAGCAATGTACAGTTCAATTTCTCCTGTAGGAAAAGTTACCTGTGGTAGACCAATATCATCTGCTTAATGCTACACAAACAGGAGATATGCATCAGCTCCATGGACCCTTGGGACTTAGGAACAGATTAGTTAGTAGAGAGAATAGTATGAAAATGTAAACATTGGTGATGACAAATAGAAAATAGCTATTCACAATGTTACTTACCATTTATTTTACTAAGATGATAATTGAAGAACTTAACAATGTTGTATTGGATAAGTAGATTGGCATTGAAGTCTTTTAGGAATTCCGTAACCTTTCCTTTCTTACCAGAAATCGAGAGACTGGTCATAAATATTTGTCTCAATGCTGTGGAACTGAAATATAATATAAACAATGAAACTGGGTATTTCTTGTAAGGAATAAGAATAATATAAAACCAAATGTACCTGTCAATTAAAACATAACTAGCATGGTGGATAGCAATGATTCCAGATGACCCATTCTCAACTAGAACAAATAGTACAATGCAACAAATCTAACACGAGCAGGTCTCCAGCATTGCTCTGGTAAAACATTGTTAAAATATGTGAAACATGAGCAGAAAATGCAAAAGATTTGCAATGATTTGCAAATAATAATCTGCGTATTATCTGCTGGATGTACATTGTTTATTTTATAAGAAATATTTAATGCAAGTAAGATGAAAAATGACTGATTATTGGCAAATATGTACAGCAAAGACAGCTCAGCTAGTATGGACATGAAAGGTAAATAGATGATACATGCAAGGTGAAAAAGGATTGTGTGTTGAAAGCAGGGGTGTTTTGTAGTATAGGTAAACCTAGGAAGATTTAAGAGAAAGTGATTAGATAAGATTTTAGGATGTTGAGCCTTATAGATGTGATGATACAAGATCTATGTGAGAGGAAGCAATTTGATGGTGAGTCTACCTTGGTGAGTGTGAGATTGCCTATCAGGCAGATTGAGGATTGTTTTATACAAGGAATGTTTTTTCCATGTATGTTTGCATTTATATATGCATTTACATCTTAACATATGAGTGTATGCACTTAAATATACATAATATAATTGATAGCTTTTGTTACCTAGATAACCTAATTAGCAGTGAAGGTGGGTGCTCTGAAAGCATAGTTACTAGAGTAAGAACAGGGCGGAAAAAGTTCAGGGAGCTATTACCTCTGCTGGTAACAAAGGGTTTCTCTCACAGAGTGAACGGCGCATTGTAAGATGCTTGTGTATGAAGTGCAATTCTGCATGGTAGTGAAATGTTGGTCTTGAATATAGAAGATCAGTGAAGGCTAGAAAGGAATGAAGCAAGCATGCTTCACTGGATATGTAATGTTAGTGTGCATTAATGATGGAGTACAAATGAACTGAGAGAAAAACTGAACATAAGATGTAGTGTGCAAGAGAGAAGACTACATTGGTATGAGTATGTGATGCATATGGAGGATCACAGTTGTATAAAGAAGTGCTGAGTGGATAAAACATGTGGAAGAGAAAGACCTTGGGAGACATGGGATGAAGTGATGAAGACTGATCTCAAGAAATTAAGCCTCCACGAAGGAGATGACAAAAGACCATGATATTATGAATGTTGACATGCAGTGCTGGAGTGGAACCACCCACCCATGCAAGCATGGTGAAACAAACATTAAAATGGTGGTAGTGATGGAAGAAGGGACATATAATATGTCTACATTTGGGTCTCTTACTCATTATATTCCTGTTAAGTCTCCATCTACTGCCCTCTTCCATTTAAATACCTTCTCATCTATCACATACCTTCTCCCCTAATGAGAGACTGCGTTGGATCGATTCATCTCTCTCCCATCTCAATGCCTATGTAATGAGCGACTGCATCAGTGTATTAGATATATCACCTTTCTGTACTGCAAGCCATCCCTTCCTCTACCCCGAAGTCACTCATTATTGACATCCATCACTCTCTCTTACTATTGACCAGCTCTATTATTATCCATCACTCACTCTCTCTCTCTCTTATACCAGCAAACATGTAGCTACCATCACTGTCCCTCTTTCATTACTCCCTCCTCTACCACCCTCTCACTTCAATCACTCTATTTTCCCATCATACTCTCTCTCTTCTTCCACCCTCTTGCTCTGGTTCTTCTGTCATTACTCACTCTTCTATTCACCTTCTTGGTCATGTTGTCTTGAACGAATGGAGACAACATAGAGTAGTGAGGACTCTTTACTCTTGCAGGATACAAGACAACCTCATTAGTATTGGTGCCATGATAAAATGCATCAAGTACACTCTGTAAAGTGGTTGGCAAATGAACAGAGACAATGTAGGGTTGAGGAGACCCTTTAGTCTTGCCAAGGGCATGATAATCTCTCTAGTGCTGGTGTTATAATTAAATGCACCCAGTACATTCTGTAAAGTGGGTTGGTGTTAGGAAAAGCATCCAGCCATAGAAACCATGCCAAACATGATAACCAATCCAACCCATGCCAGCACGAAAAGTGGATGTAAAATGATGATATATTTCAAGTTATAAAGTATTTGTTTCAATATCATGTGAAAATAGAAAAAAGAAATTGCTATATGTCTCAAATTGCATGCAGGTAAAAAATGGAAAAAAGTAAAAGTGAAATTGGTATCTCTTAAGCTGTGAAACTAATAAATTTATTGTAATGAAAAAAAGAAATTCTTTTAGTTTAATGTTTACCTTATAGCATTCAAGCCATTTCCAACAGTGTCCCAATTTTCCATCAAACCTTGAAGTAGTATATTGTTAAACATACTTCCTGGCCAGTTTTCTCCCATGTTGGACAACATCGATGGCAAATTCATTATATTATCAGATATCAACTTCTGAAATTTAAGGTTCTCTACTGCCACAGCTGTATAATTGACTTCTTCTGATGTGTCATCCATAATATAGTCAGATAGCTAGAATGGAAATGATGAATATTTAGCCTACAGTTTTATGCTTCCTCTCATTTTGATACAACTCCTTTTCTTTTCCATGAGATCATATTTATTGCAGCTGTAGTTGCTGCTGTTGTTGGGTAGCTTTATTATTTAATATTTTAATAATTTCATAACAAGTACTGTCATGTAACCAAAGACTGGGTCTTGTGCTAATTTCTGATATCTGGTAACTCCTCTCCAGGTAAATTGGCAGGGTCACTAGTGTGTCAGGCAGAATGCTTTGCAGTATTTGGTCTGGCTTTCTGTGCTCTGAGTTCAAATCCTGCCAAGGTCAACATTGACTTACATTATTTTGGAGTAGATAAATAAAGTGCCAGTCTAGGGTGGTGGACTGGTGGAATTGTTAGAGCATCGGATGAGATGCCTCATGGCATTTATCCAGGTTCTTTGCATTTTGAGTTCAAATCCCGCCATGTCCTACTTGGGTGGTAGACTTAATCCGTCACCTGGTTTAAAACCACCACCTGACCTTCAAGTGCCTTTAGTGGAGTTCACTGTGTTGCAAGCATTTGGGCCAGGTCTCCAATCTGAGGATACTTTCTGCCTTCCCTCCCACCAGTCTTGGAGGCCCTGAAAAAAGGATCTTTTGCCATGGGTGGGTTTCCATAGCAATAAGTGATGCACTATCTTGTCTTTGCTTCTCCAACAGTGACCAATGGACCTTAGTCTTCGTTGGCGCAACGTAGTTGTTATTGGTGGTAGATTGGTACTCAGTTTTCATGATATTAACAACCACTTTGAATAAAAATACAAGTCTATATTTAAGTTTTGCACATGGTACAATTTTAACCCATGACTGCTAATGAATTAAATGCTTATAAGTTAAATGCTTATCAAGAGCTTGTGTTATTTGCTTCAGTGAGCTCCCATATTTACAGCTAAATAAATTGAGGTATTAGTGTTAAAAATATTGATACTTCCAATAAACCAAAGTTTTAATTCAGTATAGGACATAAGTATATCACAGATAAAATAGTTTCCTTCACTTGATGTAAAGATCTAAGTAGCTTTCAAGTACTCAATAAATTCTTGTCAGATGACAAAAAAAAAGTTAAAGTTACAAAACATATCCAAACATCCCTCTAAAAGCTACTAACCACATTCATATATCACCATATTGTACACTACCTTTATCTATTTGACCACTACTATGATACTCCTGCTGCTCTTAACTAGCAAACTACAGAACACTAGCACTCCTGTTCTCATCATACTTTCTGTGTCTCAACTCCAAACCCACTCCTAAATGTTCTGCTCCTTATCTTTCTTTCTCAGAATTGCAGCTTTTGGAACTCACTCCTTTCCTACAGATATCAAGCTGTGGAAGTTCAAGCTGAACATCAACTGCATTAATGTCACCAGCCTGGGAGAGTCTGCAAGGTTTATGTGCATTGTTCCTCTTATTCAGACTAAATAATAATTTCTTACATTGGTACAAGGTCAGAAATTTTGTGGGGAGGGGTAAGTCGATTAAATCGACCCCAGTACTTGACTGGTACTTTGTTTATCAAACCCAGAAGGATGAAAGACAAAGTTGATCTCAGCAGGATTTGAACTCAGAACATAAAGAGTCAGAACAAATACCACAGGGATTTTTTTCTCATGCTCTAACATTTCTGCCAATCCACTGCCTTCATATACAGACTAAATAATAATTGTTTCTAAGATAGGCACAAAGCCAGAAATAGTGGGGTCGATTATATCGACCCCACTATTTGTCCGTTACTTTATTTATCGACCCCGAAAGAATGACAGGCAAAGTTGACCATGGCAGGATTTGAACTCAGAACATAAAGAGCCGGAATAAATACCGCAAGTCATTTTATCTGACACTCAAACAATTCTCCCAATCTACCACCCTTCAGTGGCAGTGGATTGGCAGAATTCAGGTTAAATAATAATAAAGAATATTTTCAGGTATGATTTCCAAAGATGTAATAGCAACAGAAATGGTAACGTTTTCAAAGAGCATTAACAATGCAAATGAATTGATATGACTCCTGTCAGGAATCGAAACCTGGGTCAGAGTGTTAGCTCACTGGAAGCTTACCTTCACTCCATAGCACTTACCAAACTAAGCAAAAGAACAACATGAACTAAGCAATTAAAAAGTAAACTTTTATGACTTACAAATGCTAGGAGGTCTTTTAATCCAAGGACTCTGTCATTGACCTGAATGTCTAGGGCTGTCATGTTGATTTTATTGAACATCTTGTCACACATAACTACAGAAACTTCTTCAAGATCTGCTCGTGGAAACATCTGAGAAAGTACTGATTTATCATTGCACATATTCTTCCAGTTGGTAAAATTCAACATAGCTGTTATCTGATAACAAAATAGATGAAATATTTAAAAAAATAGAATATGGAATATGTTATTGTTTATTTTTTTTTACATATCATATATACTTTTGACATTGTTTACACACATGCAAAGCTATATAAGCGTGTATGTGTTTATTCATGTGCGAGTACACGAGTGTGTGTATATATATATACATATATATATATATATATACAT
>JAOPJM010275437.1:0-12184 GCA_027124095.1 Muusoctopus leioderma | reverse complement strand
TATATATATCTTGCACTAGCAAGAGAAAAAGGCAAGTGCATATTGAGGGAGTAGGCAGAAGAATACCTAAAAGTGGTAACCCAGATTGAGAAATTTAGTGATGTCAGCAACTGCTTTATAGACTAACACTTCCAAAACAAAATCTTTTAGTTCCATTCATTCATTCATTTATCAAGTTAGGTTTATATAATCACCAAAATATATTTGCATATCTATGACCAAATTGACAGTCTCAAATTTGAATGCAATAAGATGTTTCTCAATATACAAATTATCATTGAAGCTGTTCCATCTTTAAGTGTCAATAATGAAAACAACAGCATCATGATTAACATAGAGAGAAATAATTAATTTATATCATTACCATCATTATTATTCTTGTTATCCAACATTAAATGCATTTATATTAACAAAAAAAGTATTTAATTACTTGTCACATGATACAAGTGGCAGTTATTTTATTTCCAGAGACAAGACTAGAAGGTTCTGTTCAAAAGAGTCACAAAAAGACGAAATGACATAGATGCTCCTACACATACACACACATATATATATATATATATATGTATACACACACACACATGTACACACACACACACACACACATCTACACAGGTTTACTGTTAGGTCATTAAACAGCCATAGTGTTCTTGAATAATCTGTTGCGTTACTTCCAAGTCATCAGGGTATTTAGTCATTGTTTGCTCATTAGGAAAGTAGTAATTATCACAGAACTTTTGGAAATAACGGCCTGTTTCATTGTGTTCAATCAGCTCGCCCTGGTCAGGCATACACAGGTTCTCTGTACAATAAGAAAGATATTAATCATTTTAGGTTTTAACATCTTACACAGGAAACAAAAAGTTAAGAATTAATAATAATTAATTAATCTTTTGGAAGTCGGATATTTAAAAAAACTTATATAAGTTAATTTCATTACAATTCTGGTGAACCCTTTAGAAATTACAAAAAATATATATTGCTTTGTTTTGAGTAGATAGAAAAGGGGAGAGAAAATGGAAAGCTGTGATAATCATGTCTTTCATAAGATAATTAGCAATATAAGGGAAATAAATTGGCTTGAATTGACAACTAAAACTGGTTTGTGGATTGGGGTCAATAAAAACTTATCATTTGATCTACAGAAACTGCCATAGAAATTGGAAATCATATATTAAATGATAATAGCAATCAAATTTCACTGCAAAGAATATTTTTGGTATTGTTAATAACTTTAGATTTTGAAAAGATTAAGTTGTTCTAAAGTAATTAAAATATAAAACAAGAGCTGTCTGTTTAAGAAAATAAAGAAATTATTGCAGGATTCAGAATTTATATAAGTTTGTTTCTCTTCAAATAGACTTTCTATGTCTCAAAATAAAATATAATTGTTGCATTCTCATTACAGGTATTTTAACATTTAAATATCCTTTATTGTAAGGATATTTAAATGATAGAATAGACATAATTTTAGACTCAAATTGTCTAAATCTGGTTCATATCAAAGGGACACATACAAACTTACTATGTAGGGTGTAATAATTCTAATATTGGCACAAGGCCAGAAATTTGTCGATTAAATCGACCCCAGTACTTGACTGATACTTTGTTTATCGACCCCAGATGGATGAAGGGCAAAGCTGGCCTCGGTGTGGTTTGAACTCAGAGTGTAGCAGGCCGTAAAGAATACTGCTAAGCATTCTGTCCGACGTGCTAACGATTCAGCCAATCCACCACCCCCAATAATAATAATAATAATAATAATAATAATAATAATTCTTTCTAATATTGGCACAAGGCCAGAAATTTGAGGGGAGGGGTAGGTCAAGTAAATTGACCCCAGTACTTGACTGATACTTTGTTTATCGACCCCAGATGGATGAAAGGCAAAGTTGGCCTTGGCGGAGTTTGAACTCAGAGCGTAGCAAGCTGGAACGAATACTGCAAGGCATTCTGTCCGACGCGCTAATGACTCTGCCAATCCACCACCCTCAATAATAATAATAATAATAATAATAATAATAATAATAATAATAATAATCCTTTCTTTCATTAGCTACTAAGAGCTTACATCCATTGTCATTCATTCAATACAAGACATGAAATGTTCAAATCAGGCTTACAGACATGAGGGGTGAAACTGACAAACTTTTTTTTAAATAAGGGAGGGGTAGGAGACATTTTACAATTACCGATTAAAAATGTATGTAATTATCGGTGAAACATATAAATAGTTACATGTAATAATTAAAATATTATACAGGAGCACACAATAATTAAAACAAGATATTTTTAAAAAATAACATAATAGACAACCTATTATTCACAGTCGTCCGAAAATCGAACAAGAACCTCATGACAAATTATTTAGAATATATAAGAACTAAAGGCATCGGTGGAGGCTTACTACTCATTAGAGAAGACATATGACCAGACTACAAAAAACACATTAAAGATAGACTCTTGGTAAGAATAATACCATTTTATTACCACCAAATATAAAAACGATATCCAGAGGACAGTGGGAGTTTTATTACCCCATCCCACCCCCCAAAAAAATTATAACAGGCAGCTTTGGTTGCACCAGTTTCCAATATGAGCGGTGGATGGTGGGCAGAGACATAGGGTGCTCTAACCCAACCTAAACAGTGGGTGCCCATCCATGTCTGGGTGGAAACCCAAAAAATGTTTTCTAATAATAATAATAATAATTCTTTCATAATAATAATAATAACTGTTTCTAACATAGGTACAAGTTCAGGAATTTGGGGTGGGGGAGGAGGGGTAAGTCGATTAAATCAACCCAAGTACTTGGCTGGTACATTAATAATTAATAACTGTTTCTAACATAGGCACAAAGCCAACAACCGCAGTACTTGACTGGTACTTTATTTTATCAACCCCGGAAGGATGAAAGTCAAAGTTGATCTCAGTGGTATTTGAACTCAGAGCGCAGTGAGCCAGAATAAATACTGCAAGGCATTGTCTGACATGCTAACAACTCTGCCAATTCACAGCCTTATATTATTAATAATAATAATAATAATTGTTTCTAACATAGGCACAAGGCCAACATTCCCCAGTACTTGACTGGTATTTTATTTTATCAACCCCGGAAGGATGAAAGGCAAAGTTGACCTTGGCGGGATTTGAACTCAGAGCACAGAGACAGAAAGAGTACCGTAAGGTATTCTGTCCAGCACGCTAACGACTCTGCCAATTCGCTGCCTGAATTTTTTTTTTATCTGCATTTTTTATTTTTTGTATGTTCAGAATAAAGTTATATTATTAATAATAATAATATAACTTTATTCTGAATATACAAAAAATAAAAAATGCAGATAAAAAATAAATAAATGAAAAAAATAAACCTATACAATAAACTTAAATATATTTTCATAAACAGCATAAATTAAATATTACGTGTTTGAAAACGTGGGAAAAAGTATAAACTTATTTTTTCCTACCTTGCTTTTCAATTACTCATCCATTAACTCACATATACAATTTATAAACTATCCCAATTCTATCTACTACCCAATACAATTTATACACACCACTATCCCAATTCAATGTACCAACCAAATGACCACCTGGTGTGAAACAGCTATCACAGCCCTTCCTTATCCCTATACCTCTTAAAAACAATTTTTTGTACCTCTTCTTGAACTGAGTAATGTACTTTCACATTCAAACCATTCCACAAATTCACCCTACAAATTGAAAAACACATGCTCTTCATAGTCGTACAAACATAAAGTTTCTTCAGATTAAACTTTCCCCTCAAATTATAACCCACCTATCAGTCGAAGAACATTTTTTAGTATGTTACCAGGTCGCAAATTATTTCTCGTTTTAAAACATTATTTGCACAGTGATAAATTCTATGAGATCCCGGTGTGTAACTTTAAAAACAGTGTGTGGGAGTGTTCTCAATATCCTACACTGTTAAGTATTCCTTATGGTTCTTTCTTTCTTGTAGTGTACATAATGGATGTAGGGTGCTTTTGTAGGTGTTACCCCATGCCTCCACACAGTAACTCAGATATGGGAATATAATTGAACAATAGAGTGTATAAAGCTTTGTGATCCAGAATGTGCTTGGTTTTTTCCCAAAAACTACAATACTTCTCGCCATCTTTGCTCGTTACATATTTTATATGAGGTTTCCAGTAGATTTTATGTCATTTATGACACCAAGAAATTTATTTTCATATACTCATTCTATATTGACATGGATATATTTAAACACTGTTAAGGTGCCAAGACATGCAATTTCTTGCTTGATCAAATAAGATAGATGAGATACATTTTAATTACATAGTTATGGATATATTTTATTTAAACTGTATAAAGTGTCAAGATAAGCAATATGTTTTGCTTGACCAGAGAAAATTTTACATTGCTTGATGCAGATCTTCATTAACATCATCATTTTTACATCTACTTTTCCAAGCTGGTATGGATTGGGTGGGACTTTTTAAGGCAGTGTTTTGTAGCTGGATGCTCTTCCTGACACCAATCCTTTTTAGTCTGCCTCTTACTAATGACAAGCAGGCCTATGGTGTAGCTATTCTAAAAACTGGGATACACACACACCAAGAAATATTTTAAGATGATTTCCAAATATTATCATTGAAAGATGTATCCCTATATTCATATTCTCCACAGCATTAATGACTTTAATTGATTGGTTAATTAGTCATTACTAACACATCATTACAGAGGCATGTGGCCAAGTGGTTAGGCGATTGGGCTCACGATCATAAAGACATGGGTTTGATTCCCAGACCAGGTGGCGTGTTGTGTCCTTGAGCAAGGCACTTTATTTCACATATTACTTGCAGACATTGACTAACAGATGTTCAGTCTTAGCAATCAATCTCCCCAGTTGGTGGTGGGAGGGGGTGAGTCTGCAAAGGTCAGGAGCATTGACCCCCACCTCCTTCTCTGACTAACTTAATAAATAAAAGACATGCAGACGACTGACAAACAGACAGGACAGACAGACAGACAATGGGTGGTGGTGGTAGTGGTGGTGATGGTGATGATGGAGGTGGTGGGTGATGATGTTTTTGGTAGTAGTGGTGGTGGGAGTGAAGGTGAGGGTGGTGGTGATGGCGAGGGTGGTTTTGGGAGTGGTGGTGGTATTGATGGTGGTGGTAGTGTTGGTGATGGTAGTGGTGGGTGATGGTGGGGGTGAAGGTGGTGGTATTGGGAAACAGGCAGGGATTATCTGTCTTTATGTTGAAGGTTGGGTAAATAGTCTGTCTGGCTTAGAGACATTGGGTGAGATGTGGGTAATTGGGTAATGGGGAGAGAGAGGTGGATTCAGTGTGTGTGGGGGGGAGAGGTGTTAGAGGAAGAGAGAGAGAGAGAGAAAGAAACAGGAAGGAGAGGAAAGAACATGAGAGGGAGAGAAAAAGATAAGGACAGAACACAAGGCAGAGAGGAAAGAAGTGGAGAGGGGGGGGGAAGGGGAGAGGAGGAGGGAATAGATAACAAAATAGAGAGAAGTGGAGGGAGAGAGAGATAAAAGTTACGAGAGAGTGCGGAACAGGATAAAGAACAGAAGAAAGAGAGAATACAGTACAGTGTAGGAGAGAGAAAGAAGAGAGAGTATGAAGGAGAGAGAAAGAATACAGTACAGTGTAGGAGAGAGAAAGAAGAGAGAGTATGAAGGAGAGAGGAAGAATATGAGGAAGAGAGAGTGTGGAAGAGAGAGAGAGTGTGGAAGAGAGAGAGAGAGGTGGACAGAGAAAAGCTATCTGAATAGAGAGGGTGGGAAGGAAGAGACAGAAATGATGAGAGGGTGATGTTGGGAGACTAACAGAAAGGAGGAGAAAGGAGAGACAGGGAGAGGCAAAGGAGGTATAACAGAGTAAGGTGAGAGTATGTCAGAGAGAGAGGGAGAGAATATGGGGAGAGAATATGGAGAGAGAAAGCATGAACCTAAGATATTGGAAGAGAAGAGAGGAGGGATTGGAGATAGAGACAGAGAAAGATGGAGTGAGAGTAAGAGTAAGAGCAAGAGGCAGAGAAAGAGGGGGGGAATAGGAAGAGAGTAAGAATGACAAGGGGAAAAAATGAAAGATATGAAACTAGCGAGAGAGAGAGAGAGAGAGAGAGAGAGAGAGAGAGAGAGAAAGAGAGAGAGAGTAAGTGTAAGTGAAAGAAGGGGGGGGGGGAAGAAGTGCATTGTGGCAATACCAACATGTTTTATTTCAGTGGTTGTTGTTGTTGTTTAGCCCCAAGTCAGCCCTGATCAAGCAGACCCAAGATCAAAGGCATTCCAGCCATGACCATCCTGTCTTTTTTTTATTTTTGCAGACAATCTGTCTAGGACTACATTATTTAATGCCTCTTTTGATTTATAAGACAGTAAGATGTGATTTGAGGGAGATTTGGCTACTATTTCTAGTAGGCTGAGCGACCACGTAGAGGCTGCTAGGGTTGTCATTGTTGATTAAGCCCAAGTCAGCTCTGATTGAGCAGACCTATAATCAAAGACGTTCCCACCATGACAAACCCTTCTTTTTGTATATCTAGGTCTTCATTATCCAATGTGTCCATCCTTTTTTAAGATGGTAGAGTGTGATTTGAAGAAATTTGGCTGCTATTTCTAACAGGTTGAACAACCACAGAGGCTTCTTTGTCAGCTTGTGGTGATGTCCACTGCTGGTGTATGGTTGTTGTTTAGCCCTAGGTTCGCCCCGATAGAGCAGACCTATATTCAAAGATGTTCCAGCCATGGCCATCCCATCTTTTTATTCTGACAAAGTGTATCTAGGACTACATTATCTAATGTGTCCTTACTAATTTTTTTTTTTAGTAGATTGTGGATTTCAAGGAGATTTAGCTGCTATTTCTAGCAAGTAAAGTGAAAACATACAGGCTGTCTCATCGGCTTATTGCTGGTGATGTGGTTGTTGTTGTTGTTTAGCCCCAGGTCAGCCTTGATCCAGCAGATCTATCAACCAAAGTGTTCTAGACATGACCATCACTCTTTTTAGTGGTTTCTAGGAATACATCAGTGTATCTAGGACTATGTTATCTAATGTGCACTTCCTTTTTTTTCAAGATGGTAGGGTGTGATTTCAGGGAGATTTGGCTGCTATTTCTTGCAGGCTCCCCTCTTTAGCTCGTAATGCAGTGGTTTACCATATTGGGGATAGTGTAGTAGAGTGGATATGTTGTAGTTGTTGCTGGTGTTCTTTAGGCCCAGGTCAGCTCTGATCGAGCAGGCCTATGATATGAATGATGTATTTGGCTCAATTGATAGAACTTATAGCAAAGAATGGGAGGAGCTGTCTAAACACATGGGTTTTCTAAATATAGAGAAGGTAAAGAAAATTTATATTACATTGAAATGAATAGGTTGTTAGTGGTAGAATAATGGGATGGGCCTCAAAGATCAACTCTATAATTAGATACAAAGAGAAAGTAGTATATAAATATATAAGCAAGATTTTCCAGGTGCAGATCGATGGTCTTGTGAGACTAATGGATGCCACAAAATATATGTGTGTATGTTCTATATTGGTGAAAGATATACACTTGACGAGAAAACCGATAAACTGGTGCATAGGAAAGAAATACTTTGTGGTATTTCAGCACAAGTTCCACAGGCACTTTCTTGTCATTCTCATTATCGGAAATGCAGTCAACCAATGATTGGCCCATTCGAAACCTATAACCAACAGCGCTATTCTTCACAAAATGCATGATATAAAAATAAAATAAGATATAAAACAAGGGAGATTAGACTGATCACATGTGGTAGTAGTTCTCTTATCAGGGAGAGAGAGGGGGGAGAAGGAAGCTATCAGATCCTACTAGGATGTCACAAGCATCACGTAATTTACTTCTCAGCCAGTTAAAACCTGGCAAGATTATTAAGGTGTATGCATGTATAAATGTATGAGTAAGTTTCTGTGTGTGTGTGTGTGCGTGTGCATGTAATTTAGTGTGTGCATATATGCAAAAGTGTATGTGTGTGTGTGTGTGTTAGCATAGCTAATCCCCTATTCTTATGTAATGTTTATTCATATATATATTATTGCATTTTTGGAGGGCCATACTGTCAATAAAACACATGAACTGGTTATGTTTCACTTCAGTTCTATTACCAATCAATTAAATAATTAATCAATTGATCAATTGATTAATCGATTAGTCTGTCAAGGTCCTTTCGTCACAGTCTGTGACCTTATCAATAACTATGTGCCCCTCAAGCACCTCCTCTTTTTCAGCACTTATTGCATGTTTTCTGTTCGTCTCCCAGGTCTTGTGGTAAGATTCTTCTCACATGTTCTGCTAATTATATATGCTGCGTGTGTATGTGTGTGTGTGTGAGTACATGCGCACGCACACATGCATGTGTGGGTTTGGTTGTTATTGTTTTTGCTGTGTTAAACTTTGGAATTTGGATGTATTTTACTCCATACTCAGCGGCTTCAGCATGTGCACACACACACATGCATAGGTATATCTATTTGTTGTTGTTTTTTGGTCAAGTTTGCTTGTGGGTTGTCATGCGTGTCGGCATTTAGAGCCATTTAGTAGGCAGTGGTGGTGACGGCAGTGGTGGTGATGGCAGTGGTGGTGACGGCAGTGGTGGTGACGGCAGTGGTGGTGGGGTTGTTGTTACTTTCGTATTTTCTATTTAGGGAGTGGGTGGATTCTGTTTGTTGGATATGTATAGCTTCTTTGATTTGTCTTAAGGTTGAATCTCGTCAATGTGTCGAGAGAATTGTTACTTCTATTATGATGTTCTCTATTGAACCACCATGTTTTTCTTTAAAATGGTAACAGTATTGCACCCCCACCCCCACTTCCTCCAGGATAACAGGCGAACTGACCCATCATTTAATAAAGGTTTCAGGTTCAATCCCTAGCATAGCTCAGGAATTATCACCTGAAAATGATTGAAACATTGTTTCAGCATACCAGATAATGAATATACAAGATGAGACAAACAGTCCGCAGTCAAACAAACGTCAGTACAAACGAACCCATTTCAAAACTCGCCACAGTGGAAACCTCTATGGAGTTGATCAATCTACTAGAAATAACAGCCAAATTTCCTTCAAATCATATATTGTCATAAACACAGGCGGAGACATTAGTCAACGTAGTTCTGGATACATTACATGTGAAAAAACAAAAAAAAGGATAGTTGGGGGGGGGGGGCCTGGCTGGAATGTCTATGATCACAGGTCTACTCTTTGATCATTGCTGAACTGGGACTAAATAATAACAAGAACCTATCTAAAATAAAATACAGAAATATATGTGTATCCCAGTTTTTACAATACGCAACTAAAAGGCAACTAAAAGGGTTGAATTCAGGAAGGGCACCCGGTCGTAAAACACTGCATCAAATAGTCCCACCCAACCTATGCCAGAATGGGAAAGCGAAAGTAAAAACGATGATGATGATATATATATATATATATATATAGGTGGTGAATTGGTAGAGTTATTAGACCTTTGGATGGAATATGCCTTGCAGTATTCGTTCAGGCTTGCTCATCATCATCATCATGTTACGTCTGTTTTCCATGCTGGCATGGGTTGGACGGGGATTTCGGCCCGCGTCGATTGTGAATGGAGTCACCACTCCCCTAGACAGGTCGGGGGACCACGCCTCACACGTTTGTGCTCTGAATTCAAATCCCGCCAAAGTCAACTTTGCCTTTAATCCTTTTGGGGGTTGATAAATAAAGTACCAGTCCATCTCTCTCAACACTTGTACTAAAAAGGGTTCCCTGGTACTAAAAGGGTTCCCTGCCCCTGATATAGAGTCTTCCACATTGGCTCGTTGAACTGGCATAAATGGCAGAGCATTGGAGCGAAATGTATAAAAGCATTTAATTATATTCTTCTATGTTCTGAGTTCAAATCCTGCTGGGGGTCAACTTCACGTTCTAACCCTCCAAGGTGGTGGTGGTGGTGGTAGTGGTGAGGTGTGTGTGTGTGGGGGGGGGGGGGCTTAATAAAATATGTAGCAGTAACAGACTGGAGTTGATTCAACTGGCTACATCCACTCCCCTACAAATGTTTGGACTTGTGCCATAAGTTAAGAAACTGCATTCCTCCCACCTCACTTTCTTCTGTTCCCGCCACCTCAAACACACACACACATATATATATATACCTTGCACCTTTATCTCTTCTCTGCCAACATACAGACACACACACACACACATAAATCACTCAAGGTCAGTGTTACATAAAAACACTAAATAAACACTGGGTGGTGTTTGACTCGGGTCACTTTGAATTGATCACTTCCCTTATATGCACAGAAATAAGACGTATAGTGTCGACATCATGCACGCATGCACATACACAAACACATAGTTTAACTCTTAACATCCTGTAAGACCTGGTTACGCATGACACCGCATCATCAAATTGATATGAATTATTGTGCCATATATACGGTGAAAGTTAAATATATTTGATGTGAAAACACCTCAAGAAACTGTGTTTCTTACCTGTAAATTTCATAATAAATAAGCTGCAAAAAACTCGTTTTTACGGAATTTTTGCTCAGTCATTACAGGACTTAGAAAATGTTTTACAGGATGTTAAGAGTTAATCCAACAAAACAATCACTCACTGTCTGCAAAACACTAGCAGATAGCCTACTTGATAGACTAGCAGTATTATCTGCTAGGTCGTCTATGGGGGCTTAAAATTTCAAATATTTAGATTTATTGCATAAACAGAAATATTGAGGTTTGGGCATACCTTGTGTTGAACAATGTGCAGTTCATCAAGTAGCAAATATTTTACTGACCCTGGAAAGAATTAAATGACTAATACGACTAGTGTTGGTGCCACGATAAAAATGACTAGTGTTGGTGCCATGATAAAATACACCCAGTACACTCTGTAAAGTGGTTGGTGATAGGAAGGGCATCCAGCCATGGATGAAAGGCAAAGTTGGCCTCGGCACGGGGTTTGAACTCAGAGTGTAGTGAGCCGGGACGAATACTGCAAGGCATTCCGTCCGACGTGCTAACGATTCAGCTAACCCACCACCCTCAATAATAATAATAATAATAATAATAATAATAATAATAATAACAATCATAATAATCATAATGTTTTCTTCATTACTTCCACAAGGGTGATAGATGAAGGAGACATTACAGGGACAGGTTACAAAAAGCATAGGGGTCTACACTGAAACTGAGTGAAATGAAACAAAAGATGATGGTATACACAGTATACAAAATATGGTAATGTCCCAAGAGGAGGACCGCTAACTAGGACCAATCAAGGAACCCCACAAATCTAGGATTACCCCGACTACCAAAGGTAAGTGCCCTGTCCCAGCTGTAGTCCCTGGTTTTCAGGCTGAGAGTAGGCCCATTCAATTGGGACATGCTTGCCACTTACCCCTTTCAACAAATTTAGTGCGACAAGTAATGAGATGCTATATATATATATATATATATATATATATATATATATCATCATAATTTTACATCTGTTGTCCCATGCTGGCATGGGTTGTTCAGGTCTCAACACCTCGCCACTTGTCGCAGTCCTTTGTCATCTGGCATACACAGCAATAGAGGAAACCATCAATCTTTGTTTTATATATATATATATCAGTGTGTGTGTGTGTGTGTGTGTGTGTGTGTGTGTGTGTGTGTGCGTGTGGTGTGTGTGTATTTGTATATATCAGTGTAAATACCTTGTATTTAAATCTGTAAAAGGGAGGCAAATCTCTAAGTTTACTAGAGACAAAACTCTAGTAAACTTAGCTGATATAATTGACTAAAAATCCCTTGAATGTGGTGTCCCGGCATGGCTGCAGTCCAATGGCTACTACAACCAGTAAAAGAATAAAAGAATGTAAAAAAAAACTAAAAGTTACTATACCAATTTCTTGAGTGGGGCCGCTACTTCTCATTTCAGCAGTTTGACCAATTTTCATCAACGCCTCAGAATAGGATTGGGCAGCGGTTGCAACATCTGTTAAACAGGAAAGAAGAAAAAAATACAGAAATGTAAGCCAAAAACCAACGTACTAATAATAAACATGTCCAATAATATATACTCTTTTACTCTTTTACTTGTTTCAGTCGTTGGACTGGGGCCATGCTGGGGCACCGCCTTGAAGTCGATTAGATCGACCCCAGTACATTTGAGTCTGGTACTTATC